>JAYJMA010133489.1:0-15820 GCA_036873895.1 Parotocinclus cabessadecuia | reverse complement strand
TTGGGGAGTTGGGGTTAGGTTTAAGTTTAGGGCTTTGAGATTAGAGTTAAGATTGGGGGGTGGGGTGGGGTTAGAGTTATTGTTAGGATTGGAGATTAGAGAGTTAGGGTTAGAGTTGCTGTACAGAAATAACAATATCCTAAGGTTCCAGCGGTTTGCGCCCTTGGGTGCTTGCCTCTGGGTCTTTGTTCCACTGGACCACATATTCCCAACAACAGTGAGCCCACATCACATCTGGCGAGAGCTAGTTGGGGAAGCGCTGACACACGCATCCCAGCAGCTCTGGAACACAGAACACAGACACACCGAACGGTCCTCGACTTGCACAGTTCATAAAGCACGTCACGACAATCCGACACTGTAACCATGGTTACCCTCCAGCTTCTCCTCGAGTACAGGCTGCTCCTCTGAGCTCTGCTCGTCCCTCCGTCTCTCCACGACATCCTTCAGCGCTGCAGGGGCCACGTCTTGCCGGAAGATCAGTTTCGCAACGCTGTCCGCTACCCCGCCTGAGGTCCCGTGAGACGGAGAGATAAGATTCACATCAGCAGTGAGCAAATGCGAAACACTGATAAGCGATTCCGTTAAGGGGAAACGGCGGAAACGCGACCTCTGCCACTCTCTAGTAGAGTTTTGACCGAGCAGCGCTGGGCGGCGCCTCCTGGGGAGCCCTGAGGGGGCGGCAGGCTCAGCAGGGTCTGCAGCACCAACACGTCCTCCAGCTGTCTCACACACACCACCCAGTGCTCCAGCTCCAGCGACACACACTCCCAGTCTGACTGGAACTAAGCGTATAATGATAGAGATGGAGGGTCGCGCACCCACGGCAATACAAATATTGATGTATACTTCAGTCAAGTTCATATACGCGTGCACGCACGCACACACGCGCACGCACACGTACACACGCACACACACAAGCACGCACCCACGCGCTACCTTGGTCTCAGCCAGGCTGGTGATGGAGCTCTTGGCGGCACGGTGGGCCACGATCGCGGCCAGCAAGGCAGCGCCGGCGCTCTCTGACTGAACGCAGGCGTGACGCACCTGCTGCCACCAGGGGGAGACGCACTGCACATCCCAAGACTCGTCTACGGCCCCTGTCGCACAAAAACGCACACGACACACAAAGGAAACGAATGAGATGGAGTATAAGAGCATCGAAATCAATCGTCCAAGCAGAAACACACACCTTTCATAGAGCTGAGAGTGATGAGGAGTGTGTGCAGGTTCCCGATGGCCTTCGTTCCCTTTAGGATCTCTTTCTCTCGGCTCAGCCACACGGTCAGCAGCAGAGACTGAACAGCACAGGAAATAAATTCTAAGATCATATTAAATATTGAATGAGGTTTTTTTTAAACTCTCTTCGCCCCTGTTCTCTACGTACCAGCAGCTGCCGAGGGCTGATGCCACTCTTCTGTAAGGTCTCACACACTCGCTCCAGTGGGCTCTGCCCAGACAGGCAACCCCAGAACAGAAAGCTACCTGCAAACACACACACACACACACACACACACACATATATACAAACTTGGTCTGAGTACAGACATGCCTCCAGATCTTTAACTGTGTCTGAGTGGCCTGAATGGAGGCCTCCTTTATTCACACCTAGTTGAGTCCAGTCCGTTTCTGGTCCCCTAATGACACTCAGCTCTTCTCCCTCATATACTAACTGAGACAGGAAGGCTTTGATCGGAAGCGGCCCCGCCGCGTCCTGGGCGAACGAGACGGAGGGGCGCGAGTTGAGCTCGGTGTACCGCCGCAGGATCGGTCCAATTCGACTCAGGTCCTCCTCGACACCAGGCACCGACAGCTACAGCACAGAGAGGGGCCCTTATATGGCAAGGCTGATAGCTGACAAGTGTTATGTGCATTTACGACATTTAAGGAGATATAACATGGGAATTAAGGACGAGCACCTAACGAGGGTTCAAATGTGTAGTCATTATACAGTCCTTGAAAGGACACATTTGCATTTTATTTATACAGTCTCTCTAACTTCAAGCACTTCGAGTCGAGTCAAGTTCCTTCAGTGCAGAAATGCAGATCCAGTTCATTTTCTTATCCGCTTAATCAGGCGTCTTCAAACTTCTGACAGTCTCGTTCCCGTCCAGTCGGCTCCACTGGTAACGTCTTATTCATGTCACGATAAAGATTGTGTTTCGGTTCTTTTGGTCTGATCAGGTCTAACGGAATCAAGTGGACGCATTTTGGCTTTAGCCATGTTGATTGTTTGTTTGTTTGTTTGTTTTTTATTTTTTAATTTCTGACCTTTCCTATTCAGTTTATCGTTTGTGCTTTGGTGATACATAAGGCTGCTCATAAGGGTGATACATGCAGTAGGTAAGAGTACTGTGAAGACATACTGGCTATTAACTCTAGACTTGTGTGCTTCCATTGTCCATTTTCCCACCAGTTCTGACCATTACAAACACACAGGGGTGTAGGTGGTAACTGTAGTGCATATTGTGTATTTTATATTAGAGGGGGGGGACGGAACGGACACACGACTCACAGGCTCAGCGGGTGAGGAATCAGGTAAATGCAATAGCTGAACGTCGGCGTAGAGCTGCAGCAGTCTGAGCTGAGAGGAGCACAACTGCAGCAATGACTCATCCACTGCCTCTGGGTCTGAAACACGCACGAGCGCACACACAAACACACACACTCACACTCAATAAAGACTAAGAAAGAAAACGCACAACGTAGTGGAACACAATGCCTCACCTTGTTCTTTTAAGCTGGATAATAAACTGTGAGTGATGTTAATCAGGCATGAGACGGGAGCATTCCTGTTGCTCAGTACAGACTGCAGAGCCTGTCAGCAAAACGCAACCATATTTAGGTGCATATTTCTGCTTTCTAACACAAAGCTGCAACTAAAGCGAAAGAGAAAAGCCCTCATGAAAAAAAAAACCAACTGTTAACTCTAAACAATGAAACACCAGAATGAAAGCGAAGGCGGTATCCTTACGACTTCGTGAATAACGTACTAAAATTCCTCCGGATTGCAGTAGAGCATTACATTTGCAGACGTTTCCATGTTCCGGCGCGGAACGGCTTGTTATCCGAGCTTTGAGGATTTTTATAACGACGAGCTTAGTATACAGATTATTTATCAGCTTAAATTAACAACAACGAACGGCTGAAAAGAGACGTTTGGCCATTCATAGTTATTACACGCACAATGTGTCCGTCGTTTTAAAATAAAAAATGTAAAAAAAACCCCAAAAAACAGAGTGTTTGATCTTCATCACATTTTGGAATAACACGCCAAGTGAAAAGCAACCGTTGCTAGGAGACGCCCTTGAATGGGAGTCGGATACGCCTGGCTTTTATCGGTTTGGTTTAATAAGGTCGCTATCAGATTATCATAAAGTATTTTAAAGCAAAGCACAGACCTTACTGTGTATTTACTTACACGCACACACAGGGTTAATCCACTGACCCTTATCTTATGAATCTTACCTGTTTTTTAACCGCAGGATGCTTGACCTCCAGCAGAACACTCTGAGCCTCACTCTCCAGGAGAGCTGTTTAACGAAACAGACATGGGTTTGGTGGTAACACAGCCGGTGAGCATCCTTAACTTCACTTACCTGGGGCGAGATCTGAGCTCTTGAGTAAAGCGGTCAGTTTTTTGAGTAGGTGCATATCTTTGGCTCGTTCGCTCTTCTTGTCGCTACAAAAAAAAACAAAAAAAACAAAAAAAAAAAACAGAATGTAACGGATGATACTCGCACATATTCTCCACTTACTGTATGTAGTATTTTATTATTTCTATTATTATACATGACATCATCTTATACTATTATATCTTAGATTCGTTCTTTATTATACTCTATATATAATATTGTAATATATTATCTTTCATGTACTACAGTATGGTATGTATTATATAGTGTAGATTTTTGTGTACAATTTGACTATATTTGTATTTTTTTTAAATACATTTTCTATTTGGATTCCGCACAAATGTTCCTATAAAAGTGTTTCAGAGCTATATAGTGTTGTGGTACTTTATGTTAATGGGTACACTTTTACAGCTATTTCTGACTACCCTGCTGTGTGTGTGTGTGTGTGTGTGTGTGTACCTGAGGGCTAGGTGGAATGGGACAGTGATGGAACGCAGCACTCCGTTCACAGGATCGAACAGGCACACCTGCTGGGTGTGTAAGTGCCAGCCCTGACTGGTCACACTGTTCAGTCCCATTAGCCTGTAACCTGGATACAACAACCTAAGTGTGTGTGTGTGTGTGTGTGAGAGAGAGAGAGAGAGAGAGAGGGGCGTGAATGAGGGGAGCCCAGACACGAGGGATGCTCCTGTGGCCCCTGACGTTACATCAGCTTGCTCTTCAAACCAAAGCGTCTACGCATTTCCGCACCTGCAGTGTTTGCCCACGGTAAAGGCTCCGACGCGGGGGCCGTGCTGAGTGCCCCACACCTCCAGGATGCCCCTGCGTGGGGCGTAGATCACCAGGAACTGGGCACAGCGTCGGGGCACGGACGGCGAGCTGGACAGGTCTCTCTCTCCACGACCCTCACCAACTTGGACCCAGCCAAGCTGGGCGTCACGGTAACCTAGGGACGGACTTAAATCAGACCGCAGCCAATGGAACGTACACAGCTGTCCATTCTGAGGTCACGCCTACCTTTCCACATGCGGACGGCGACGCCGCGTGCCACGTCCAGTAGCGTCACCCTGCCGAAGTCGTCAGTCACTCCTGCCATGGTGTTGCACGGCGACAGGCAGATGGACTCACCGTGCCGGCGGGAGTCCGGCAGACCGAACCTGCGTCGAAGTCACTGTCACTGTCAGAAAGTTTGCCGTTATACCGCTTCGTACACGGAGCGAAGCTGCCCCAGTGTATCAATGCTAGGCGGGTGTAAACATTTAACGGCAAAACAAACCCGAAAGCGGCAGAACCAGAGCTTATATGGACTTGCCTAACTGGAAGGGGTGTAGCCGGCTCCACCTTCGGCTTCTGTTTCTGCGCCGGCTCCTCTTCCGTCTTGCTTTTATTCCACCCTAACCATCCGCTGAGAAACACAGAGAGAGAGAGAGAGAGAGAGAGAGAGAGAGAGAGAGAGAGAGAGGCTGGTGTGAATGCACAATAAAGTCCGACAGTTTCAGAACAATCAGTATCATCTGATCTGAAGTCAGTCCTGAACTCTGCTCTCTGCGTTTTGTCTAAATGTGAAACCTAGACACACACCGCTTGCCTTGTTCTGACTTACACTTGCGTCCCAACTTAAACCCTGAGAAGCTCAGCTGTCTCTGAGTCCGAGTCACGTGCCAATCTGAGTCAGCTCAAAAGTCTCTGGTCTCTTGTTTTGCGGATTTGAGACAAGTCCCGCAACTCAACCTCAACCACAACGTCTGAGCCGAAGCTCTAGCAGGAGTCCGAGTCGAGTTCGAGTCTCAAGGTGCGATGTTGTAGCGTAGATGTTAAGAGTACATACTGTGCACATGTAGCAAGTTTAGGGAGTACACACTGTGTGCTACACACTGACCTGGCAGCACTAAACAGGGCCGAGGTGAGCTTGCTGGCCACGGCGAGAGCCACGTGGGACAGGAGAGGCTGAGAACTGCCCTAGGAGAGAAGATGGTAAGGCGCGTCGGCGTAACGAACAAACGAAAATACGCAACCCGAGTGTCCAGCGAACAAACGACAGACAGGTCCTGTAGGGTCGTACAGTCTTAATCATGAATAAGAAGACAGATACCTCCACGGCGTAGTAGAAGCCGGTGAAGGGTCCTCCCCCTACCGCTATGTACTGACTCATAGCTGGAGGACTGCCCTTCACTGAGGCATGGAACCCCCCCAGGATGGAGGCGTTCTTCATCTGGTCGAACACGTTCAGCGTCATGACACCTGACACACACACACACGCACGCACACACATGACCACAAACACAGGGCTAAAATGTTCTTAAAAAGTTTTTGGCGCATCCCTACCTACGCTGCTGTGGTCCACAATGCTGTCCATGTCCTGTAGGCCCCACTTCTTATAGGCAAGAGGGGGAGGCTGGACGACATCACTTCCTGCTGCGGCAGCTACAGAACACAGAGGGGTGTAACGATGCTCTCGGCTCGCGATTCGATTTTTTTCAACGGTTGCTGATTTTACGTTTGATGTAACCAAAGAGCAACTAGCCCCCCCCGAAATGACTTTCGTTACTGCCAGACACAGGGGACGGGGAATCTCTGTGTGCTCCTTATCAGCTCTCGCTCTTATAATCACACCCACCTCGAGCGACCTGATTCCTGCAGGCACGCAGAGACTGGAAGAGGCTGAAGCCATCGATGGTGACCAGAGCCGCTGGGTAGAGGATACTCAACTCCTCGTGCTGTCATACACACACAGACACACAACATTACTTGCTATTTATTCGGAATATTGTCAAAGGGTGCTGAAACGTGGGCCTAAAGACTGAGTGACCTGATTAAATGTTAAAATCCTCAAATTCTCTGCACATGAACACACCTGCTCTGTGACTCCAGGGTGGCGGGGAATCTCGTATGTACGACACTTCAGCCTCAGCACGGTGTCTTCATTTAGCAGCTGAGCCAAGAGCAGGACTCCGTTCTACACACACGCACACACGCACACACACATTTACACACACATTTACACACACACGCACGCACACACACGCGCACACGCACACACACGCACACGCACACGCACACGCACACGCACACACACATTTACACGCACACGCACACACACATTTACACACACATTTACACACACACGCACGCACACACACGCACACACACACACGCACACACACGCACACTCACGCACACACACACACGCACACACACACACACACACGCACACACACACACACACACATTTACACACACACACACACACACGCACGCACACATATACACACACAGACACAGACAGACACACACAGACAGACACACACAGACAGACAGACAGACACACATATACATCCATGCACGCGCACACACACATACGCACACACGCACACGCACGCACGCGCACACACACATTTACACACACACACACACACACACGCACGCACACGCACGCACACATATACACACACAGACGGACACAGACAGGCACAGACAGACACAGACAGACACACACAGACACACACAGACACACACAGACACACACAGACACAGACAGACACAGACAGACACAGACAGACACAGACAGACACAGACAGACACAGACAGACACAGACAGACACACAGAGCAGATATCCATAAACTAGTTCAGAGAAATATTGGTCATTTTCTACATGCCCCACTTACATATATTCTCAATGAGCATTTACAAGCCACTTACTAATCTGATCAAAGTCAAAAATCCAATCTGATCAAAGTCAGATTTCTGCAGTCATCTGGGTATTCAAGTTGACACATAAACAACATAATTCAATCTATAAATAATATGTTGCATTATACAAATCCAGTGAATGAAAAATCACTGTTTTCATTTTGCGCATGTGAGTGAGAATTCCGTCACAATTGCCATTTCCCAGAGCAATCAATATTATATATAAATGTATATATTATATATCTAATTATAATACACGTGTACACACACTTATAGAGAAGTAGAATGTAATCAAAGTACAACAATGTTTCCCCTCTCAAAGTCTGTCAACTGGGCAAAATGTTTGAGAGTATGAGGCATGTCTAGTAGTCGTCAATCTCTCACCAAGAGTAGCCTCTGAGAGCTCTGAGAGCTTTTTTAAAGGGCAGGGGGGAAAGTACTTTTGTGATATCTTGAGGCAAGACCCAGTATCTCATCAAACCACATTTGAAATCCTTTACATAACTGTCGAAGACATAACTGCATGCAGAGCAACCCAACATTTCTGAGTATGTTATTTTTATCAATGAGTATATTATATGATATAACTGCACTGTGCTCATTTCACAGATGTGCTGAAGACTTGTTTCCTCCCACATTCCAAAGACATGCATTCGATTAACTGCTCGATCAAAACTGCCTCAATGTGAGTATGCTGAAGTAGTATCAACATAACCTTGGTCCTGTCACAAATAGCCATTGATGCTAAAGTGACATTAAACAAGTAAATTACTGTTTTGTTATGTTATCTGTGTTGGTATGGTTGGACAATGCTTAGCTAAAGTACTAAATAAAGTACACTGTGACCCAGATTGTTGTGCATTGGAAGACAAATACAAAGAATGCAAAACATTTGGAATTATGGGAAGGAACATCCCTGATATCAGAATCCTGATCAAACCAGACTGAATGGGGTGAAAGGTAACCAGCTATTTGTGGCAAAGATCATGTGTAATCACTATCAATACATTCACTAGGTCAGCAGGTGCAGGATACAAGTTGGCAGAACAGAAGGTGACTCGTCAGACCAGTTTTTTCAGTCACCTATTGCCCAATTTTTGAGACCATGCAAACTGCAGTCAATTGGCTTCGACATTTGAGGTGTTGTGGGTTCAGAGGATGACTAACAAACTGCAGCAACAAATGAGCTACTGTATCCATCTATCAGGCGGAGCAATAAGATGCAAGTCTCTAATAAAGTGTACAGTGAGTGAAGTGTCCAGCAGCAATGCTGTGTCTGATCGGATCGTACCTGCTCAACACACACTAACATCACCATTACATCAGTATCACTGCAGTGCTGAGAATGATCCACCACCCAAAGGGTACATGATCCGTGGAGTCATGTCAGGGTCCTGACCATTTGAGAACAGGATAAAGGGGACTAACAAATGTAGAGAATCAGATGGACATATGCGGCACATATATAAAACTCAGCTCTATACAGTATAATACACACAGGTCACAAAAAGTAGGTGTTGTTTCATTTATTTGATATTTAATTGCTGTGAGTAGTATATCTGTACTGGGGAAATATATTTTCTCAGATTAAGCCCCCTTCAGACTGTTTGGGACATCTGGAAAAAAAAAATTACTGTATGAAGAAGAAAAGGTGAGTGCTACCACGAGTCCTGTAACATGCCAGCAGTGAAGTCCTCTGAGACCATTCATGTGTGGGGTTGCTTCTCATATATGGGAGTGGGTTCACTCAATTTTGCCTAAAACACTAACAAGGAACTGTATCAAAACAAGCTCAAAGGGCAACGTCTCCCTATGATCCAAGAGCAATTTGGAGATAACCAATGCTTTTTCCAGCATGACGGATCACCGTGTCACAAGGCAAAAGTGATAAATAAGTGGCTCAGTGAACAAAGCATTGACATTTTGGGTCCATGGTCAGGAAACTCTCTAGCTCTCAACCCCACTGAGAACCTGAGGTCAATCTTTAAAAAGCAAGTGGACAAACAAAAATTCAGAACCTGTGATCAACTCTAAGCACTGATTAGGCAAAAATGGGTTGCCATCATTCAAGATCTTGCTCAGAAGCTGACATCCAGCATGCCAAGGCGAATTTCAAAGCTCTTAATGAAGGGTAAACAAGACCATCAGTACACTCAAGAACCGGAGCTTTTTCTTTTAAACTAAAGGAAAGTAACTTCAGCACTATCTCACTGTATTATCCAAATGTACTTCTAACAAAAGCCATATTGTTTCATCATTTTAATTGTAACTCACTAATAAGGTGGTAATACATTTTCATTAAGAATACCTCTGTTCCATTCAGTCCCTCAACCCTTACCAGGGTCTGTTTCCCTGTCGCAAAAAAAATAACCTAAACACAGTATGATGTGGCCACCACCATGCTTCACTATAGGGATGGTATTAAACAAGTGATAAGCAGTGGCTGTTTCTTCTAGCCATGAAGTTTAGAAAAGTTAAATCATGGTTTTGTGAGAACAGGAAATCTGGTTTCTCACAGTCTGAGAGTCATTTAGGTGTTTTTTGCAAACTCCTGGTGGACTGCGTCTTTTCCTGAGGAGAGGTTTCTGTGCTACTCTGCTATAAAGCCTGGATTGGTGGAGTGCTGCAGTGATGATTGGTCTTCTAGAAATTCTCCCACACGCACACGGGATCTTGGGTACTTGGTCACCTCTCTAACAAAGGCCGTTCTCTCTCTGAGCTGTGAGACCACAGTTCCACCCTAGTGGTCCTAATAAACTACTTGAGTACAGAGAAGTCTATGCTTCAAGCTCAGTGTGGAGAGTGAAATACTTTGTATTGGGACCAAGCAATGGATATTTAATTGTTTTAAATCATTGTATAACTAATGACAAAAATAAGAAATGTGTTTAGACTTGTTACATATATGCAAGTCATGTATTAAATACAGATGCATTTGTACTTCCTAACCAATATATAATTACTCTCAGATTCTAAGAACATGCATAACCTAAGACAGAACTGTCATTAATAGAAGCCAAGTACTAGCCACTGACAACCTAGACAAGTTTATCTTAAATTTTATCATAAATTCTAGGATTACCTGAATACTGCTGCTGTATCTGCTGAGGACCACAGGGGGAAGGAGATTGAGTCATCTGGTACTGATCTGAACTGGGAGGTTGCAGATAGCTCACTGACGGACTGAATAATATGCATGTGATAAGCATTTGCACAAACACAAACATTCAATTTTAATAATACATTCAGGTAACACTGTATTCGACACAAAGCTTTGTAGCTGCATTGTGAAAGCGGTATGCATGCTGAAGTACCTTGTGTTGTTTTGTTGTGTAGGGGTCAAGACACTGTAGTATACTGGCATAGGTGGAGCAGCTGGCATAGCACCCTGTACAGACTGGCTAACAGGCACCATGACAGGCTGCTGGTACTGTTGCTGCACTACAGGCTGGGTTTCATTAGCTACCGGCACCTGGGGTCAGCAGAACAATATTAAATTATATAGTACACATTTACAAGATATAGTCAATGATTGCGGGTTCTAAACAAACAGCATTAGTTAACATTGCTTAGTTAAAATTTGTCACAGGGCAATCACATACACTTATGACCAGAGGTGGATAGTGAAGAACTACATTTCCCCAACTAGACATAACTACATTTGTTATATTTACTTTTGGGGAAATATATTAGTAACTTTTTGAAATAAAAAAGAATGAAGAAAGTCCTCAAGCAATTTAGATTTGGGATACCTTTACTTTTAACATAATTTTTTTACTGACATAATACATCATTAAATGTTCGTACTTTTCATTTTGCTGGGCATTTTACCAGCTGAGTTTCACATGTTTGAATATTATCCAAATTCATGTCTTAATTCTAGCACTGCTTTGACTGTGTGGATCAGCTCGTTTATACCTTTCCCTCTCCCTCCCCTCTCTGTTTTAGCTGTTCATGTGTGGTTATTTTACAGGGTAGTGTGTGTCAGAAGGAAAGGTAGTGAGGTTACTGGTGACAGTTTATGGGACGGAGGGGGAACATGTTTGTGTGCTCAGAACTGGGAGTGGCGAGAGAAGTTACAGAGAAAATGGTAACTAAAATAACTCTGTTGCTGTGCTTATTATTTCATATTCGGACTTAAAGAATAAGTGCAATAACTTGATTCTAGCCTCCTATCTGTTCTGTTGCAAAATTGCATTTATAAATTTAAGATGCAGCATATGCAGAAGGTGCAGCATTACATCTCACTGATGACCTGCTTGTAAAATCTCAGCTGAGAAAACCCACATTATGATGCTACACCACCATGCTTCACTGTAGGAATGGTATTGGGCAGTTTCCTGTAGACATTAAGTATATAATTAAGCCAAAAAGTTCATTCCTGGATTCACCAAACAAGAGAGTGCTACAGTAATGGCTGGATCTTTGGAGCTCAACCAGAGTGACCACTAGGTTCTTGGTCACCTCTATTTTCACCTTCTTCCCCGATTACTTAAGTTTGTTGGGTCAGCTCTAAGAACAGCCCCAGTTGTTCGAACTAAGATATGGTCACTGCGCTCTTGGGAGCTTCCGGTGCAAATCAATTTTTGTAGCCTTCTCCAGAACCTCCACACAATCATGCCTCTGAGCTCCGCATGTAGGCATTTCCTCCTCATAGCTTGATTTTTGCTCTGATAGGCATTGTTAGCCGTGAGACCTTTTAAATCAATCATGTTCGATCAACTTGCCACAGGTGGACTCCAATCAAGGTGTAGAACCATCTCAAAGATTACCAAGAGACACGGATTACATCCAGACGTAAATTGCATTGTATATAGTACAGATTTATCAAGACCGGAATCTTATGTCTTACCATTTTGCATACTTGTGTATGCCACATATCTAGCTCAGTCCACTGTTATTCACTTTTCTGACTCACGACTGTGCAGCCATGCACAGCTCAAGTTCACTAATGATCCAACTGTGGTAGGTCAACAAGCAAGCATATGCAGAGGAGGTACAAAGGCTATCGGACTGTTGTGAAGTCAGCAATCTGTCTCCGATACCTGACAAAGCTTCACAGATGGCTGTTAACTTCAGGAGAACCATAGAGAGCCCACTCTCTTCTGAACATCAGCAGCTCTTCCGAGGAGATTGTCAACAGCGCCTTGGAGTTCATATAACAGAGGATCTTACCTGGTCCCACAATAGGAGTACCATAACCCAGAAAGCACAACAGCATTTCTACTTTTTTCAAAGCGTACTTGTTTTAAAAAGCTTATATTCCACCTTCCATCCTCACAACAGTATAAAGAGGGACTCTCAAGAGCTTCTTGAGCAGCTGTATCACTGCCTAGATAAGGTATTGCACCATCTCTCTCTCCTCTCCTCTCTCCTCTCCTCTCCTCTCTCTCTCTCCTCTCTCTCCCTCTCCTCTCTTTCCTCTCTCCTCTCTAACTACACTCCACTACACTCACTAACAACACTTCACTACATTCCACTCCACTCACTTCACTCTACTCACCTCACTTACTACACTCACTAACTACTCTCCACTCACTCCACTCTACTCACCTCACTAACTACACTCCACTTACTCCACTCTACTCACCTCACTAACTATACTCCACTCCACTCCACTCACTCCACTCTACTACACTCACTTCACTTCACTCCACTCCACTCTACTCACTACACTCACACTGGGACACTTAAGAGTGACAAACATACCTAGAACCTACCTATTTGGAATCTGGGAGGGAACCATATAAACACATTCAGACACAGAGATCATACAAACAATGCAAAAGATCTGTGAGCTGTAAAACCACAGCATTTAATCCCTGCAACAGTCAAATTCCATAGTTCAGTTTCTTAATGCTGATAGGTTAAAACAGCAGGATAATGCTCACCCACATATAGCAAGGGTTTTTCAGGAATATCTCTGCCAGACTGAAACACTTCCTTGGTCTGCCCGGTAAACAGATGAATTGTCAATTGAGCATTTAATATTTTTTTTCATTTTAGCCCGTTTAAGATGTTACCCTTGATTGCGCTCTTTAGTAGACTTTTTTCCATAATGGTGATTAAGTTGGTTATCATGGCTGAGCATCCAGTGAACAGGTTGCTATTGGTTTCAGCACTGGCAGTAAGCTCCTCTTTCTGTGTCTCGTTTTAAGGGTCTGTTCAGTTTTCGTCTGGCCTGCATTGTGTAGCATAATTTAAGGTCACATCTCATCTGTTTGAACAGGAACAGAAGATCAGACAGCATGACCTTGTTGTCTTCTGTTTCTGCTCACCTCCCTACAGTAGCTGTCAGGTCAGGTTAAATAACTGGCTGACCATAGAAAGGAAGAAAGTGGCAGGAATGAAAGGCAGCGCTAGATATAATAGGTTGCAGGGAACAAAATTCAGCATTTCCGCCGCTTCAGCAATGTTATGTCACCAAATTTGTAATTCTTCACAGTACAAGGTGTCCCACAGGTCCAGCATCAGAGACAATTTTGGACAGGACAGAAAATTGACAAGAATTGCTTAACACTTTCACCGTAATGGTTATTGCATCTAGATTGCATCATGCAGGGCATCCTGTGTAAAATTGTGCCTAATCTAAGATGGGGGGGATGGTCCACTGTGGCGACCCTTAACAGGAGATCATCACCAGCTTCACTAAGTCTTTAAATATTTTAGTTAAAACATGGAAACCTTGTTTAATGCATGGCAGTGGCAGCCTGGAGATACGTAATGCTGGGATTTAAACATTAAACCTTCTCATCCACAGCCACTCAGCCACGCTGCCCGATAACTCGCTGGCTGGCACACGCATTGTGTCAGCATGATGGAGTCAGACGAATAATTCTGGGTTTGTTCACATCCTGTAGACGCTATGAATAGAAGCCAATGCATATTTAACCTTGAGGTCCTCCTATAGTCCTTGAACCACTGATAAGAGGTTAGGGTTACATGTTTAACCATTTTTGGTTCTTAGATCAGTTTTGGCATAGATCAGTCTCGTAAGTGGTAAAAATGGTTTGACCCAGTATTTTCTCCTTATATAGCTTAGCCAGGCTGATGGGTCGATATTTCCCTGCATTTTTGGTGAGACGTGTCATCTTTGCAGGCTGACGTTCCTCAGAGCGCCATTTTGCAGAGACGGTTTCGTTGTATAGGCATACTGAAAAACAGTGCTTACGTGCTAACTTAAGCCACACTCGTGTAACCTTTACTTTTGAAATGATTCTGATAACTTTTCCTTTTCCAGCCTGCTGCACCCTCTGATAAAATGGATGACATTTCCTTTTGGATGGAGTTAATCACATTTCTGCTGTACTAGTCCTTTTTTATCCCCGTTCCATGGCAAGAAAAATGTACTAAAATGTTTTCTGGCTCGCTTCCCACTATGTAACTTATGCAGCTCCTCGACTCCGGCTATTCTGTCAGTTAATGAAAAGTTCACGACTGGTTTAGACACGGCCAAATTCTGTTTCCTTTCACAATGGATGACTTTGGGTTTAATGTCTGATAAGCCTACATGATTGAATGTTCTGTCAGAGGAACAGTCTGCTTTAACAGACTAACAGTGCAGAAATCTATTGTTTTTCCCCTGAGTAAACTTTATGACTGGTTTCTCACCAGTGACATACAACTTTAATGTTAGAGGACACTGGTTATCTTTCCAGGTCACCATGTGAGGAGAGGAAGATAGCATAATTATGGACACATTTGCCAAGTTTTTACAAACTGGAACGAAACAATCAGAGATGACGAGGAAAAGTCGAAGCACAACCTCAGACGCATCCTATCCTGTGCATATGGTGTGCGATGTGGGCTGCATTAACAGATGGGATGGGTTGTCACATGTAAAAAAATGAAGTTTGTGTGTTTGTTGCGTTCTTAATCTGCTTTCTTCAATATGTTCCAAGACCTTTGGATTCAATGAACCGCTCTGTGCACGTTTATCCCCAAGAACTGAGACTGCAGACTGAGCTGTGTGTATGTGTTTCTCAATAAGTTTGTCTTTTTGTGGCTGTTAGTTGGACTGCCTAACGCATAATGGGTGGAGAGTCCAGATGTGTATTCCATTTACTGAGCTGGTTCTTGATATTTTTTATAATATTATATTTACCTTTTGCCTGATTAATGTGCATTCCATAGACTTTACACAATCTACAACACAATTTCATAATCTTACTCTCCTCATAATGTTGAGTCAAGTATTTCTATTGAAGGTATTTAAGATGATTAGATTTGTTTGCTAATTACACAGGACCTGGACATCAACTGGTGTGTTGCTGTAAATGGAAATGCTTTGTTGTACTAATAATTCATTCACATGGAACAAGGTCATTCTGATAAGAGGTTACTTAGGAAGTGCATTTAGAGGTGCACCTTAGCGCTCAGAGATTTCACCTAACCATTAACTTTGTATTAATAGCTTTGGGGCTGCTATTACTCTTGGAGTGGCTATTAATAATTTTCCAAGCTTCTGGTGAAAGCTATGCAGAACTATGCAGTT
>JAYJMA010133478.1:0-15821 GCA_036873895.1 Parotocinclus cabessadecuia | reverse complement strand
GTAATCAATTAACCTAAAGCGCTTGTCTTTGGACTGCGGGAGGAAACCGGAGTACCAGGAGTAAACCCACACAGACACGGCGAGGACATGCAGACTCCACACAGAAAGACCGCTCCACCCTGGGCTTGAACCCGGGACTTTCTTGCTGTGAGGTGCTGCTCCCCAGGTGTCACCCCACTGAGCCCCCTTTCTGCCATTTTTTTTTTTTTTTTCAAATACCCGTAGATATTAAAAGGGTGGCTTTTACACAGCTCACAAAAATAAGGGAATATTTCATTAGGCAATAGCATTCATTTCAATAGCAGTTCTCATGCGATCCTGTTCATATTCATTTTGAAATATCCCATAAGTTTTGTGAGCAGTGTATTTAGTTACTTTTCGAAACAAGCAAAAGTAATATAACGTACATGCACTATTTTACTTGTACCATATATCAATCATGTTTTCAGAACAAGGACGGGTAAATATTATTAACAACAGAGTACAGAGAGAGTATTAAACTAAACGTTCAGTGAACAAACGTATGATATGGGGTTTTTACTGAATAGGCTCTTACCTCTCAGAAAGGGCTTTCGTACGGTGCGCTACGCTTTCACAGTTCTCTCTCCATCGCGAGGACTTCGCTTGTCCAGCACACATGCTATAGCGAGGAAAATACAGTTCTGCTTTCCAGTCGCTCATTCATTCACTGCAAGCTTCTCAAGTTACAAGCTGTGTGCAAAGGCTCATGGTACTGCAGGTGAAACCTTCTTTAACCCTTAAGCTCTTGCCCAACATGTACATTCTGTACTAAAGATGAAGCATTACCATAGCTGTTAACCAAATTATTTCAAGCTACTTAAATATGATTCTGTTTTACACTGCTCACAAAAATTCGGTTAAATTTCAAACTGAATATGAACTGCAGGACAATCTGATCCAGTCCATGTCCCATCACTGTCTGGGAGTTTTTGCTTTCTCTTAATTAACCTCGTGAATGTCTCTTGAAGTGGGAGGAAACCAGAGCACCCAGATTAAGGCTGCACAGACACAGGGCAGCTCCATAGAGGGGGTACCCAGACCGCTCCTACTGGGGATCGAGCCCAGGCCCTTCTTGTTTGTACACAACAGTTACAGCATCGTTCAAGCCAAGTCAGATTTCTTTCTATAGCGCTTTTTACAATGGTGCACTGTCTCAAAACAGCTTTACAATGTTCTATTATCTTAAAAGCCCAATTCCAAATATAATTTAAATATAATGTATAAAAGAAACCTTGGACATGTCCTCTTTGAGTGGCCAAGATGTTAAAGGAAAAAGATACGTTTGTGTTAATAGTCAAATTTAGTAAATAACAACAGGTGAATAAAATAAAGTAAAAGATATCACGCGAGCCATGCACCCCGGTCTAAATCAAACCAAAAGACCGCATAAATAAAAATGAAGAATGTTTTTAGCCTAGACTTACAAATTTGGAGAGTGTCTGAATTCCGAACTAAAGTGGGCGTTTTATTCCAGAGTTAGGGAACGATATACTGCCGTGTTAATTCTAGGAACTACAAGAAGTCCTTGTGAATGAAGTAGCCGAGCAGTAATGCAAGAGTTTAAGAGTTCACTCGGATAATGTGGGCCAGGCCATGTGTAGAGGTGTTTTTTATGGCTGCCAAACAAGCTCAAAGCATGCTTGCATAACTTACAATTTCTTTTCCTTTCTTTCACCAAAAAGTTTCAGCAGACCATGAAATTTCCTTGCAGCAGTGAACAGTGGATTAAGTTTAAAATATTAACAACAAAATACTGTATACCATATACACTCACTGGCTCTTTATATGGTACACCTGTAACTGCTCATTAATGGAGATATCTAATCTGCCAGTCCCATGGCAGCGACTCAGTACATTTAGTTATGTAGCCATGGAAATTCAAACCGAGCATCAGAATTGGGAAGATGATGTTATTTGAGTCTGGTCTGAGTATTTCGGAAAGCGCTGATGTGCTGGCGTTTTCACAGACAGCCATCAGTAGGATTTACAGGATTTACAGAGAATGGTTTGAGAAAAGAGAAAACATTTAGATGAATGCAGCTAATTCAGTAAATATCACACCGGATATCACTCCTGTCAGCCAAGAACAGGCACGTCATAAATAAGTAGCCAATAAATCTGCAGTAACTGTAGCATGGATTTATGCCACTATGGACCAACATCTCTGAGGAAACGTTTCCTTGCTAAATCTATGCCATGAAAAATTAAGGCAGATCCGGGGAAGGTATACCTAATAAAGTGGCCGGTGTGGGGATGTCAACGTGAACATATTGCATATCGTATAACTAATAATGAATGTTGTGACTTAATAACTGCACATAACGTGCTGAATAAACAGATTTCTCATCTCAAACTGCTCCACAGGTGTCACTGAAGCACTTGGGTTTTGCTTTTTAGGAAGGTGTTGTCCTCATGACACCTTCTGTCAGGCCTTCACATAAAACGCACACCTTGAGTGCCAGTGTGTGTCTGCGCACTGGTTGGCAGCAGCAGGGTCTCTTCACCATTTATCTCCGACTGCTCAGGTTTCCACTTATCAATAAAACAGAGGAGCTCAGCTTCCCAGATCCACTTACACAGTGTCAGACATGTTTAAACCAGGGAACCCTCCCTGACACACACACACACACACACACTTTCCATTACAAACACAAATTTAAAACCCAGTCTACCTATGGGAGCTGCAGATTATCAATTTTAAAGAACATCGCATACAGTAAGCAGTGTTTAACATCCGCAGTATGTTCAGTGAAACAGGATGCTGACTGAACATGGTGACCATAGTCACATCGCCTTCTTATGTTACTGTAATGTAAATAAAAAGTTATCATCAAAAGTAAATTGCAGGCAAACCAAACATTTACATAAGAGACACTGCTGAAAACCTTCCGTTTTGATTTCCTAGTGTCGTCTGGCTGGTTTCTGACGTTTCTTTAAAGCGCTTTTATTTTTTCCTCTGTTAATCTGTGCTCTCTTTCTCGGCCTGATTCTCACCGCTGAAACTGAACATCTGCCAAAAAGCAAAGAAAACAAAAAAAAAATTACTTCTTTCCTAATATTCGTGAGCCATATAAGTAATGACAATTCATTCCTGACTTAACGCTTGCTCAAGTTTGACTGAAAGAACGGGGAATTTCTATTTGTTTAGCTACTACTAAATAACACCACAGGTTCATATTGGAGCCGTTTTTTACATCAGATACTGACCAGACAACTTTAAAATACTCACCCTTTAGACCCAAGGTGTACACTGTCAAAAGATTCTCTAATTATCATGATCAATAGCATCCCAGGTAAAAAAAAAAGATAATATCGCAAACCCTGTGTGTCCATTATTTAGGACCATGGTTCCAAACGTCACAGGGGGTACACGAACATGCTGCTTTCAGGTGCTGCGAGTCAAAATACAATTTACAGACGTTAATATTCAAATGACACTCACTGAACTGGTTTAGGATTATTGTCACTACTCATTTTAGACACTCAAGAGCCACGAATCCAGCTGATAAACGACTTTTGGTGGATCCACCTGAGCAAGAGGAAATGCAAAACGACCAGCACAGTGATTCAATTTATTTTACAGCATTCGAACAAGGTGTGTAACAACATGGAAGAACTTGCCTGCATCTGCAGGATCCACAACAACAGACAAGGAAAGAGATGTAGACTTTAAAAAAAAAAAGACCATCTGATCAAACAGCCAGAGCAATTCACTTAAAAACAAACAAAAAAAAAACAAAAACATAGTGAGCACTTGAAGTCTTGGCAATGACTCAGGCAGAAGTGATCTTGTACATGAGAACAGTCCTGTGTGCTTGTGTTATTGGGAGGGCAGAGGGATACCGCGTGGGTCTGTAACCTGTCCCTCCTGCAGGTTTTTGACCAGCTGAGCGAGCCAGCGCTTTGTGGTGGTGTCATCCTTCAGCACCTGAGCGAAAGTCGTGTCCTTCAACTGGTCTGGCAGACACTGCCGCAAGGCTTCCCTCGCTCTACAATGGAAGGGGAAAGAAATTTTATCTCTGCAAACCTCTCATCCACTTAAGCTTCAGTGCAGCTTGTAAGATGAAGTAGAAAATAAACTAAAGCAGCATCACCAAGGCATCTTGGTAGAATAAGAACGGTCCCAAACCACATATTAGTATATTAGCAGTGTACCAACTTTCTGGAAATGTATGTATGCATGAATGTATGAATGCATGTAACACACACACGGTCACGGATATCAGCCGATATTCATCCGTGGCCGATTGATCGGAACACCATCATATGTCTGAAGCTGGACATTTAATACTTCATCATTTGGTTTACTGAGACATGGCACACAACAGACTGGACCTGACAGACGGAAGTCATGCAGTTACTGTGGACTGAATTACCTGGAGTTATCAGAAAGTCGCAGATAACAGCGTACGACGTGCTTTAACAGTCGAGCTGATGGCTCTTTAGACAACTGGAGGACCATCTTCCCCTGCAACAGCCAGCCAAGAAATTAACACAAGCACCAATAATAGGATCAATAAAACAAAACAAAAAAATAATGTACTACAAATTACACAAGTGAAAACATCTAGCTACTTGGCCACAAAAAACATTTTGCTCCACCTTTTTACACTTTTGCTAAAGAGATAAATATAAATATACACTCGTCAGCCACTTGGATACTCCTAGTAAATGCAAATGTCTAAATCAGTCAATCTCATGGCAGCAACTCGATGCATTTACGTACGATACGGATCAGACAAATTGCAAACCTTCAAACTGAACATCAAAATGGGTAAGGAAGGCGATTTCAGTGACTTTGAACGAGGCACCGTTGTTAGTGCTGGGCTGAACTAAAAAAAGAGAAGATATCCAATGAATGGTAGTCCTCTGGGAGAAAATGCCTTGATGCCAGAGGAGAATGGCCAGAACGGTTTGATCTGCTAGATAGGCAACCATAATACAAACACTCATTATAACCGAGGTGTGCAGAAGAACATCTCTGAATTCACATGGCAAACCTTGAAGCAGATGGGCTACAGCGGCAGCAGAGCACACCTGGTGCCACTCGTGTCATTTAAGAAGAGGAAACTGAAGCTAGAGTTGGCACAGGCTCACTAAAAACAACTGCGTGATGCGATCAGGTCAAGATGGGCCGCGATCTCTCAGAAATGTTTCCAGGATGAACAAAAGAGGGTCCAAAATACTGGCTTGTGAGCGTGTGTGTGTATATAATTAAAGCACTGCTCACAAACTTATATTTCCTGATAGGAGAAGTATCCCGCAATTTTTGTGACCAGTATATATGCAGCCCTTACCAAAATCATGGCTACATGAGAGAAGCGTTCGTAGGTCTGGCAGATGTAGGCCAGGCCCGTGTCATCCAGCAAAATCTTCTGCAAGATGAACGTTGCAACCTGAGGTGCAAAAACAGCAGTGAATCAATTAGAGAATGATTGCTCTTTAAACTTAAAACAAAGTGATTTTTCCATGATGACATCTGTTCCAGTGGGCGGTATTAAAGCGAGACAGATTATCGCTAATTAGTTGAACTACTTATTCTCGTCTTGCTAGATTGCTACACATATTGTGACTGTCCGCTGTCCTTCATTTACGGAAGCGCTCGTTTGAGCAGATCCATATTCTGAACTTCTGAGCCCGTGGCAGCATGCTTCATGAAGTAATCACATGCAGAATGGATACAAACTTTCTATTTAACACTTTCTCTTCCATTATTCGGTGTGCAAATGTAGCCACTGGAATGTGTTAAAGATGGGACCTTACCAAAGCTTGTACAGCGCAAACATTTTTTCTTTTTCGTTTGCTCCTTCTTCTTAGAGAAATGCAACTCGAGGTTTGGTTTAGGAGCATCAACGTGATAAGTGATTTTGACCAGAGTAGACCACCATACTTGCTGCTTATATCCTACATACCCATGTAAAGATCTTACCACCTGAATTCAAAGACATTATGGGACAGAGACTACGTAGTTATCAACTGCGCTGCTGATTATTCACACCGTCTCAACTCTGTTTTCTGCGCGGCCGCATAAACACCAGCAAAGTTTTGCAGTTCTGCAAGCCAAAACTTGCAAATGTCTTTCTTTTGGAGTTAAAATGGAACACGCACATTTTTATTCATTGTTGCAGTGGAACAGGTATGACAAACACCGAAGATATTACTAGTACAAGTGCGGTTTATATAACACAAATCTGATCTGTCATCTGTTGCGACACATTAAGGCGATTTGACATAAGCAGTGAGCAAAGTAGGCTCACCAGGTCATTACAAAACAGCAACGCTGGATTATTCTAGACCTTTCCATCAGTGAACACAACTTGTATCTACACAAATTGGATGCTGGAAAAGCAAAAAGGGAAGTTTGAGCTTAAAGAATTTTCTGTTTATTTAAAATCAGAGCTCCTTGGAACCCTTCCTTACCGTTTTTGAGAGTTCGCTGCCTGACTCCATGATGCGCAGGCAAAGCGGGATGATCTCTGTCGTCAACAGAAAGTTAATCACTTCCTGCTCGTCCGTCTTCACCAGCGCTCCTATGGGCACAGGGGAGATTACAGAGGACATTAAAGATTATCTTCTGAATTTGTTACTTCTATCTTAACATATCTTGACACACAGGCCAGATTCAGTCACATTTACCCATCATTTACCTCATTCTGTGCAGGGAAAACAACTAAGGGGTAAAGAAGAAGTGTGCTAAAGTGGCAGGGTTGGCAGAGCCGGGACTCCTGTACCTTAACAACTACACAACTGTTCACTGAATATCATAAATAACTCTCTTTGTGAATTATGATCGGTGCCTGTTCTGAAAACACGGCAATCACAGTCAACTAAGGACCAAGCTCTGCCACTTTTGGAAATGTTGGAATAAGATCCAAGAACCGCTACCAGGCTTAACAGCCACTAAACGGAGGATTGGAATGACTGGTGCCAAATACAGAGCAACTTGCAGTAGCAGTAATGGGAAAATGCAAGCAAAACATTTAAAGCCAGAGTAGTTTGTGGAACGTTTCTACATGGAAGTACATCGCAAATTAATTGCACCATTCAGGTATGTAACCGCTACCCTACAGAAACATTCGTATTTTAAATAGTAAATAAATAATGCTTGATAATTTTTTAAATAACGCTTTTCAAGCATAATAAAACCTTGGCTGTTAGAAAGATAAAAAAAACATGCCTGCGTTACAGTAAGTGTGGCTGTCAAGTCAGATTTATATAGCGCTTTTTACAATAGAGCATTATCTCCTTATATCTTCTAAAGGCCAAACCCAAACTGAGCAAGCCTGGGGCGACAGTGGCGAGAGCAAATTACCTAAACAACAGAGCTATTTGTCTTAGCCAGCACATCAGCAATGGCCGGCTTCAAGGCTTCGTTCCCGTGTTGGTACACTCCAAAGGCGTACACCTTACAGTTAGTGTACCAAGTTTCACATTTCGGTGCGTCTCCTTCGATTAGACGGATGCGTGCGAGACTTGCATGTACAATCTCGAATCTTGCGTGTACTCGAATCTTGCGCGTGTACACCGAGTGTGTAAAGTGACTTACCAATGACTCCAAGGCTGGTGAGTCGGAGATACTCGAAAGGTCTCGTTTTACTGACTGTGTGGAGGAAGGGGTACAGGAACAGGGGGATGTGAGCAGCCAGGAACGCCGAGCTGGAGGAAAACAAAGACAAACATTGACTCGTCGTGTTAATACTTTAAAAATCCTGAAACACTAAAAGGCATTTTGGTAATCAGCTAGAGCAGGGTTTCTTAGCCAGCGATACACTTGCCGGTTCGCATAGACAATCGGCTGCGTCGCAAACGTAGCTCATATATTTTTCGGTGTACAACGCGGGTTAGTGAGGAATTGCTCTAGAGGGCACAGCTATAATGTATTGTATGAAGACATTTTTTTAAGGACAGATTTGAATGCTACCACATAATTTTGTGGAAAACAGGTGTCAGTGGACCAGTGAGTGACTAACTGGTTTAGCCAATACACAGCATCAAAACTGACCCACTCTGTTCCCACTCTGCACGTCCTTCTTAATGGTAATTTTTGCACGTGTCGAGTCCTAAAAGTTTTTGACAAGCATAGTTTAAGACACACCATGTAGATAACGTTCCCCTATTTTGGTGGCTGCAGAGTGCCTACACCGCCCCTACCATTCATCTTCTGCACGTGTCGCGTTCATTTCTGCACAACTGACGCGTCAAACGGACGCAGGATATGCGAGGCAGTCATGATGTGCACGACAATTAATTTAAAGTCATGGTCTTTGCAAGCCATTTAAAGTCATAAATACTAGCATAAATACTAGCGTGACACAGAGAGGTCGTAACTAGTGGTGTCCTGGTGTCTGCAGTCTTACTGTTTTAGGAAGACTTTATTGCTGGTACTGATCAAATCTATTTAACAAAGAACAGACAGAACCGACAGTGTGATGGTGGTATTTACCGCGTCTCCACATGTGAGGCCACACACTGCAGCAGCGCCAAGGCATTACACACTCTATTGGACTGATGAGCCGTCAGCGTGGGAGGGTTAATGGAGGGGTAGATGTTCACTATCTCCTGACAAGATAAACGTTTGAAAATACATGGTTAAGCACAATTAAATAACACACTTGCTGACTTGGCTTGCAAGTCCTGAGATTTGCTGTCCAGTACAAAGGTTTTTGTGACCAACGGCCCGAGGGCAAATGTAAGGGCGCTAGGTAGGGTATGAAATGGGGTCATACCTGAAGAAGTGCAGCAATGGTACCGCATGAGTGCCACAGCATGGGTGCCAAGTCGGTGACCGACTCGCGCTTCTTGCTGAGCTCAAGAAGCGCATTCTCGCGGGTTTCTGGGCTCGAGAGCTCATTGATCCACTGGTAGATTTTCTCCCGATCCACCTGCGCCAGCGCAGTACTCACCGCCTGGAGGCAAAACATGGATAATACCAACGCACAAATCAGGCTGGAGGAAATCGCCACGCACATAGAAAATGCACAAGCTATTAAAAAATATGATTTAAACAAACAGTAACGGATAGGGACAGTCTGCAATGTGCTCCCTGGCACGACATGGAGGTTTGCTGGCCTAACAAGCTAATAGGGTGCTGGGTACAGAAAATTGTTTGAGATTTATCTTTTATAAACCAGATCGATAAGTGCATCATGTGCAGCATGAATCAAGGACTGTCACAGTGTTTAGTACATGTGAGAAGGACATTTAGGGTTCAGCATGCTACATACAAGTGCACTCTGTAAGGAAATAACAGTTCACACAATTTGCACTACACCACATGCGAGGAGGACTAAGAACTCAGCCCTCAATTTCCTAACACCGGTACACTACACGGGGAACAAAATAATGGCCTTACAAAGCAAGTAGTGCACTACATGTAAAAACAGTTCGAATTCATCTCCAATAAACCAATATGGTGGTGCTTGTGAAGCCTTTAGAGTCTTCCGTTTTTTTGCATAAATTACCTAAAACATCACATTTTAATAGAAGTAATACACATACTGTAGAAAGAGAAAACTAAAACGTGTAATGGTCCGTAAGGTCCGTAAACCTAGGGTAACTTCTGAGCAACTGAAGGCTAATGGTACATTTTGCCATAAAGAAAAACGCTGTTAGTCTGCAGTTTGCTAAAGGTTATGTGAACAAACCAGACCGGTTGAAGAAACAACATGAATTCATAGCTATGGAAACCAATATTGAACTGTGTGCGAACTGAATAGAACGAGAACATGGGAGACGCAGAAAGAAAATGAACCCAAGCACTTATGCCGTTTAAAAAAAATAATGGTTAAAGAAGGATAAAGTTAATATTTTCAACGCCCTGCCCTTAATATAACGGACTTTTTGCGACGGAAACTAAAGCACACTAGGTAGAGTATGAGCTATGGTCGTCTATGTGTCAGAAAGATATAGAATATGGGGGAAAATAACATGATCCGTATAAACCATACCATGTGCACGTTCTTTAAAGCAGGGAGACTTTTACGATTTTTACACTATGACTTTTACGTTTAAGTACACAGGGCAGGATATTAAATAAGGCTCAGACCGAGGTATGCAGAGCATACTGAGCATCTCTGCTTGTACACCACATCCAAACTACAAGTAGAAAATCTACAGCAGCAAAAGACCAGAAAGGGACGTCACTACTGTCAGCTAAGAGCAGGGAACTGAGCCTCACCAAAACAACAACAGAAGAAAAACTATGCATGATTTGAACATTCTGCTGCGATGTTTGGATGGGATGTATTGCACTGTATCAAAGGCTGAGGCTGGCTATGGTGGTGTAATGGTATAGGGCACATTTTCTTGGCACACTTCTTCCCTTCATCATTTAAACACAACAGCCCCCCACCTGAATATTATTCCTGACCATGCAGTTGTCAGTCTACCTTTCTCCTGATGGCTACTACCAGCACTATAACACAGCAAGTCACAAAGCTCAAATCATCCCATACTTCTTTTCTGAACATCACAGGGAGTTCCATCAAGCACGTGCTCGTTAATATGAACCAGAATGACTCCAGCACCTTGCTGAATCTTGACCAAAACAGAAAGGAAGGCAGTTCTGAAGGCAAAACGGGGTGTCCAAACCGCTACTGGGAACGTGTACCTAATAAAGTGGCCAATGAACATACGTTAGAAAGGTTTAGGATGCTGCATTCCGAGCTCAAACTAAACTATCTACGGAAATAATCGTATTTGTCTCCACTTCTCCATCGGCAAATGTCTAAACGTTGGCTATACGTATACATCTTAGTTAAATTGTTACAACTGGAAAGAATATTTAGCACCGCGAAAGTTTCCATTGCATAGCTAGCATAGAGGGTAGCAACCGTAATGTAACATAATGCAACCAGCTAAGTCAATTACAGCCCGCATGACTTAAGCTTATTAAGATATATTAATAGGTTCAACGTAACAGAAACATTTCATGTTATATAAAACAATAAAGGGCTTAAAAGCACCACTGTTTACCTGTCTTTAAGTGTAGCTGGTTAGCTTATGCTAACGCTAGCCGCTACCGGCTACACAGTGCAGGCCTAAAGCTATACAGGAATAAAACAGTTCTGAAATTAAAAACCAAGCCGTAATCTCTCACCGCTCCGGTCGCCAGCATCGCTGCCTTTCTGATCTCCCGGAGCGAATCTCTCTGTCTTTGCGCGTGAAGGAGAAACGAATGGAGATTACATGAGAAAGCTGGAGTTTTATAAACGCGCTCACGCAGCACTACTGTAACCGTCTTTCACACGCAGAGCCGCTATTACACTTCAACCCAGCAGGTGGCGCTAGAACAGCTTTTATTGTCTACATAGCGGCGACATTTCGTCATAAACATTAAACCTGATGGGGGGAAAAAATTAAAATAATGAAGTCTTTCCATAAGTCGCGGTGATAAGCAGAACACCCACATGAAATGCAACGTCGTGACACTCCTTGTTTGTGTAGCCAACAAAGCCGTTCTGTTACAGCCCCAGTGCCCCAAACCTGGATGAACTTTACACCTTGCCCCCTCCTCTCTCACCATTATGTACAATTTAACCAATAGACAAACCTCACCAGAGGTTGGATCGGAACCAGGCTCACTCAGTAGGCTGTCAACGCTGAGATTGATTAGTTGGTACCCCACCTCTGACAAGGCGATGGTGGTCCTTTCTGGTGGGAAGATAGTCATAGCTATCTTATAGATAGTCTTATTGGTATAAGAAATAAAAAAGTTATCAGAACATCTTCCCTTCTTCACAGCAATGCAGAAAATACCAGCACATGTTCTGTTTTTATACTGGTCATCCAGCAAGACAATACAAATCCATGTTACATGCTGATCAAAGTTGGTTTATTCTCAGTAGTGCTGATTTGGTGCTGGTTTAGTTGTGAGCATACATGAACTTGTTGGTAAAGCAGGTTAAACTCATTGACCAGCACACTAGTGTCCAATACATATGCTGGTATTTTTTGTTGTTGTGGTTGTTTTCAGCAGATGGGAATTGGGTTTGAGGTTATATAAATAGGGCAGTGGTTAGTGCACTGGACTATTGACTTAAAGGCCTACCTAAAACAATGCTATGGGAGATGAAAAAGGCCCTTAACTCTCACTGGCTTGGACTGTATCAATGATCATTCGCTCTGAGGTGAAGGTAATCTTCTAAAAGTCACTGTAAATTATTACGCCAGGCGTAACGTGCTGGATCGCTTTCCAGGGTGTAATTATCCAGAAAGTGGCAGTGTTGGGTAAGTTACTCAAAAACAGTAATATTTTACTGATTGCTCATTACTTAAATAAAATTGTAACGGGATTACTTTACTAATTACTTTTTGGAAAATCTCATCTCGTTCCTCATTATATTACTTATAAGTTACATTCTAAAATCCATGCGAATTAAACTACACTCGAATTACACCCTCATACAAATCTGGAAAGTACAAAAAAATATAGACAGCAGGATTTATGTTTTATTTTGGTTAATTAAGGAACCAAATTTAGTAGCAGATGCAGTATTAAACATTTATAAAAATGAATGTATCTATTCTTAAAGCTCTCCGTTTAAGTACACATTTTTAAACAGCACAACACTATAGTCCAATAATTTTTTTTTCTACACTGTGCTCCTTCTCAGTGTTACCAAATCCTCAGTAAGGAAAGTCACTGTAGGTTTTACCTCAAAGTCACTAAATGACCTCATAGCCTAATTTGCATAAGGGTATATTTGCGTTTAAGAGAGGAATAACATCGTGGGAAAGACAAAAAAAAGTAAGTAAAAACACCCTAAACATGTTTAGAACTACAAATGTCAAATTCTTGTATTGATTATTGGTTTGTTTTTGGTGTAGGGTCTCCTGCTCTGATTACAGTTACTGTACTGTGAGAGGAGTGAGGGTTTTGGGTTATGGGGGGTGTTGGGGGGCTCGTTTAGGACAGTAACTGCAGAACGATATTCGCGTTCATGCAAGTAAAGAAAAACCTGCAGAGATATTTTAAAACAATCCTTAATGGAACATCTTCATCAATCCACATGTCTTCTTCTCCTCTTGGAGGGAACTTGCTTGCTTGATCTGTGACTGTCTGGTAGGAGGTCGCTAGTCTTGGCATCTTCATTTTGAGATTTCACTAAGTATTTGGGCACATGCTGTAAACATCAACAAACAAAGATTGAAGATTCAATTATTAAATTAAATATCAATTAAAGCTACAACACAATCTTGCACAAAAAACATTTCGGTAAAGTTTTGTGTAATCATTCATTTGAGTCTAAACATTTAAGACTCATGTTATCGTAATAGGAAATTTTCTTCGCTTGTTTTAGCTACCGACTGTGAAAAATAGACGAAAACAAACTAGCAGCAATCTGGTCAGTTAAGGGTTCGACTCGGCATCTAAGAACAGTAGCTATGTTGTATCAAATATCAACAACAGAATCTTGCAAGGTTTCTGCAAGGTCCTTACAACATTCGAGAAGTTTCTCCTTTCCATTGCTGCCCCCGTCAATTCAAATCAAATTTATTTCTATAGCGCGCTTTTTATGACGGAGCGTTGTCTCAAAGCAGCTTTACAATATTACATTATCTTAAAAGGCCAATCCCAAATTGAGCAAGCTTAGACACAAATTGAGTGTGGCTTTGATGCTAACAGAAATGGTTCCGTTTGTATTAATAGTACAATTAACAATTAAATTAAATAACGCAAAAGTTCTGAGATGCCGAGTCCTCGACGGAAAGTCGTTGAAGGCACATTATCTCCTGATAACTACATGATGGAGGGAGTTACTGCACTCTTGTGGCCCGGGCATGGTGGGACTGGTTTCTGATAATAAAAACCAGTAGAGTGATACTGAATACGAGGAACATCGAAGTGTGTGGTTCTGGAACTGGTACTCCAGGCTTGCTCAATTAGGGATTGACCTTTTAAGATAATATAATTCTGTAAAGTTGCTTTGAAACAATGGAAATAGATATAACTGATACTATATATATATATATATATATAAAACTTGACGACTTTAGTCCTGTGCTTAATGTGCTCTGAAATTTGTCAACTTCCATACGCTTGTATCCTAGCCAGTATCCTCCAGTTTTTTATTAGCCTGGCCTCTTAGCCTAGTCCTTAGCTTCTGTTTCACTAGCCATCTCATAAATCAACCACATTTGCACTTATGCCTTTTTCTATATTTGTTCACTCTTACGACTTGACTGTGACAGCACATATTTAAGGGTTTACATTTCAATCTGCTTATAGGTTTTAATTTATATCAATATATACAAAATGTATACATGTATATTATATACTTAGACTTATATAACTTCAACATATATAACTTATTTGTCAAATTTTCTACTGGAAAACAAGAGTTTTATAAACTATACAAACACTTATTTGCACGTTCTTTGTATTAAAAATGGCTCTTTTTGAGTTTAAAACAGTTTGATTCTAAAGTTATAAAGGAGTCGATTCTAAGCTTTAATGGATCGATTCTAAAGCTATAAAGGAATTGATTATAAAGTTACAAAGAAATAGATTATAAAGTTACAAAGAAATAGATTATAAAGTTACAAAGGAATAGATTATAAAGTTACAAATGAATCGATTCTAAAGTTATAAAGGAATCCATTCTAAAGCTATAAAGGAATAGATTATAAAGTTACAAATGAATTGAATCTAAGCTATAAAGGAATCCATTCTAAAGTTATAAAGGAATCGATTCTAAAGCTATAAATGAATCGATTCTAAAGCTATAAAGCCTGGAATCGAATAAGTAAATACTTTTTTTAAATTAAAGGCCGTTTGTGAAACTATTCCAAAGCCTTTGTTTTAAAACAGCAAAAAGAGTTGATGTAGCGTTCGCGTGCTTTTGTGAGTTTTCTTCGTTTTATAACCTTGTTGACAGTACAATAGCGGCTAACGAGCTAAACTAACTAGTCGCATCTTTTTGCAAATGTATTCTTAGCTATAGCTAGAGATATTGTTTAGTCATTTTTAACTGGAACATTTTAAATAAGATTTTATATATTATGATATTTATATTAGATGGGTTATTGTAATAATACTTACCGATACTAATGGGTTATCCTAGTTTCAGAAATGGAATCGACTCCTTAATGATGGGAATCGATTCAGTGTTTTGTATGGACTTTTTCTAGATGTTTTATAGCGGTTTGCAGTGTAGCACAGTGCTCTCTACAGCCTCCTACTGAACTGGAGCAAGACGCGCTTTTATGTCGGTTTAGGCAAAAGTTTGTGGGGCACCAACTTAAATAAGTGCAGCATTCTGGTTTGTTGTTGAACTGAATGTATTTTACTGGAGAGAAAATGGTAAATAGATTTGGCATGGCGTTCTTTTACCACCTTTACACAATACTGTCTAACAGACAGTGACCTTCATCCCTCAAAGGCAAGGAAGTGTTCTTCTTAAGGGTATTCTTGATGAAGGGCCCACCTTACTGATCCTCAATCCATTTGGGCCCAATGAATAGCATTTCCAGAACATTCCGAGGTGTTCTGTTGTGAGATAGAGAAAATTAGGGGATATACTGCTCATTGAGCTCCATTGGCTACCAGTTGCTGCTCGCATCACATTCAAAGCCCTTACGATTGCCTACAAAGTGATGACAGAGCAGGCTCCTTCCTACCTGCACTCACTCCTGAAGGCTTATGCTACCTCCCAGCCGCTGCACTCCTCCAATGAACGTCGCCTTGCTTTGCCCAACATTCACACAAAGCAATCCAGACTTTTCTCATACAGAGTTCCACAATGGTGGAACAAACTCCCTTCCACTACCAGATCAGGAGAATCTCTCGCTATCTTTAA
>JAYJMA010133467.1:0-15821 GCA_036873895.1 Parotocinclus cabessadecuia | reverse complement strand
CACATTTAATTCAGATTAAAAAAAAAAAAAAAATACATACAGGTTGTAATGTAGTAAAATAGGGAAAAATCCAAGGGGGTGAATACTTTCACAAGGCACTGTATGTCAACCACCTGTTTACATCCTAGCTTAAACTAGCAACAGTAGTGCAGTATGCATTTTGCCTGCATTACAACGACAGCAAGAAGCATTGCTAAGAGCTCATCCGGCTGCTAGCAGTTTGCCTTTTCATTCACTCGGCACTCCATCTGCCTGCCTGGCATCTAAATGCTAATTTATTCTAATAAGAGGCAGTTAATGAACTGCAATTACAAATCAGCGGAGATACACCACTGAATGTGACTGGCAGATGCTGTGATTGGTGAAAAGCTGGAGCAGCGTACATGTGTTTCTGGACTCCCTGTGTCTTTGTAAATTTCCCAGAGGTACGCTGGTATCCTCCAATGTTCCAAAGAAAGTACAAGGAGAACGAAAGCATGTTATTCACCAGGGTGTGGAAAATCATAACCAGGACTTTCTAAACTACAATAAAAATGTGGTAAAAAAGTAGTACATTTAATTAAATGAAATATTGGTAGTGTGTCACCACATTCATGGCTGCTGGAATTTCTAAAAACATTCATTTGTGAGTTCAGCTAACAAATTGTTGTGTTGCTTTCATGCAGATACAGGCCAGACAGCTTTAAGATCATGTTCACATGACTATCAAAAGTGGGGGAAAAGTTAGCTCAGTGATTTTGACCACGGCATGGTTTGTTCATTAAACTTCCCATCTCTAAGGACTTTCATGCACAACAGTTTCTATATATGCTAAGCAGTTGAATACCAACCAAATGTAGCCTAGTTTAGTGAATTTTAATTTCAGGACAAGCTGGTGGATGTTGCTTAATCAGTCATTACATGAATGCTACAGTCTGTTGCAAATTATCCATATTATACTGGCTATTTATGTTACAATAATGCACCATGCCACAGAGCACAAGTCATCTCAGTCTGATGAGTTCAGTGTATTTCAGTAGCCTTCTCAAGTCAGAAGGCAGATCTGAATCCCATAGAGCACCTTTGGGATGTGAGTCACAGGCTGAAGGTGGACCTCATTAATTTGCAGGAATTGTTAACAGGAATTGTTTCCACCACCTTATAGAATCAAAATTCCAAGTGAAAGTAAGGCCAAATGTTTGAGAGAAGGATTCATTCCTCAAAGCTTTGCAACAACTACAGGTAATGAACAGATAATATCAAAGAGTGCTGACTGGCATGGCATGACATCACAAGATGTTCTTTGATATAGCATTTTAACAGGGATTATCATTCAAGTCTGTGACGTCCATGACAGTTCACATTCGTGCTGCCATTACAGCAAAAGGTAACATAGTAACCTCTTCAACTTGAATTGAAAACATCAGTAAAAAAATCAGTAAATAGAAGCATTTTTGCCATTTTTTGGTGTTAGACCTTTTACACTAACAAGTTTAAAAGTTGTGCCACTTAAACAATTTAACCTGTATGGTGTTATCTCTTTATATACACTATGTACAACATTATTCTCAGGATATGAGTGTTTTAAAAGTAATTTGTTCCATGGTGCTTGACTATGTCTGTTTCACTTCCAGTTATAACTGTCACTGAACAGCGATTGAGTGGCAGTAATATTAAAGTATGTACAGCGAGAAACTGGCAAAACGTGTGATTTGAAGTTAATGTGTATTGCTTTTTATCTAATTCACAATCATTTAATTATCCTGTTTAAGACCACTGGCAGCTATTTCTTTCACAGATTATACTACCCTTATGGAACAGGAAAAAATGATACATGAAAGAACACATCAGTGCATAACAATGTATTTACATTAGTTAATGTGTGTTTTTCACTTACTTATTCACTTTTCATTCATTTTCACACCTGCATAATCCAATAGAGGGTAATGGGAATGCCAGCACAGGGCACAAGACTCATGCAGACATAGAAAGCACATGCCTACACCACACAGGAAGCAACTGGAGCATTAAAGTGACGACACTAACCATTTCGCAACAATGCCAACAATTTCTCCAATTTAAAAAATCAACATGCATGTCCACCCCGTTTCCGTGTGGGGTTACTCCAGATTACTTCCCACGGTCAAAATAAATGCTTAAGGCTAATTGGTTACTCTACAGTTTCCCTAGGTTGGGAGATTGTGTAGGAGTGTATGTGCTCTGTGATGGATTGGAACTCTGACTGGGCTTATTCCTGTCTTGTACCCTGTGCTGCCGGCTAGGGACTGGATTTCCTTCGACACTGTAAAAGACTGAGCTAATAAGCGCGTGAACGAATAAACCAGCAACGGCACTATGATCGCAGTTCTTTTAAAGTTCAATACTAGCTATGTTTTTTTTTTTTTATTGAGTTACAGCTCATGAAGGTCAGTTTTATCAAAGCATATGAAGAAAAAAGTACATTTATGAAAGTAGTAGTCATTCATTGGGAACATTACTAAGACTATATCCTTTCAGCTGCTCACCACAGCAGAGCACCCACATTAGACTTGGCACAGGGTTTATGCTGGATGCCCTTCCTGACACAACCCTTCACTTATCTGGGCTTGAGACCAGCACTAGGATTACAGCACAAGCAGCTGGGGTTTTCCAAAAACACACCACACAACTTTCAAATTACAAGCCTGTGATTGAACACATAGTATATGATACTTTACTTCCATCTGCTAAGCCACTGAGGATTAAGAAAACTTATTTTAGTGTAATTAAAAGTCCCTGTTAAACAAGTTGTATTAAACTAGATTTAAAACCATTTAAAATCCTGGCTCCTAAATAATTCCAGAGTTTTGTAGCCGGGGCTTTGCAGTGCCTGCAAAAAGACTACGTTATTCAGCTAATAGATTTTACCATCGTCAGATGATATCCTTATAAAATAATGTGCTTTTGATAACATTTTAGGCTTGTAAAAACTTAAAGTTGGGTTCTGTATATTTTACATGAGTCTGTGGGAGTATTATTATTTTTATTTATTTATTTATTGTAATTTGTGTGCCTGTAGGTCCTCCGACCATTTCCAGCACCCAAACACACCAGGCTCCACATGGAGAGAAGGGTCAAATCAAATGTTTCATTCGCAGTACTCCTCCACCTGACCGCATAGTAAGTCCTCTCTCTTTACTCATTACGATTCTCTTTCACTCTTGTGTGATTTACTTGTGTCTCTTTTTCACTTTGGTTTTATAATGGCACACATTTACAAGCCTTCCATCATTTACACTTGCTTTCAAATCACCTACAAGAATAAGTATAAAAATATTTATACTACACAAGGCAACCCAGTAATTACATGGAAATTTGAAGTCCTTGCACTGTATTGTATCTAAGAATCATGTACGCCCATATTTTATAAATAGGCACTGAACCTTTGGCTAAAGGTGTATGTGTCTGTCTATGACTTTACTGTAATTTTTCTATATCTAATTTTAAATTCTCTCTTTTTCCAAATACCATTACCTCTCCATCATTTCTCCCATGCAGTCCTTTCTTATAATCTATAATGAGGAGTCTATGTACAAACACAGCAGTACATGGAGCCTCATGACTATGGTGACTTCATTAGCCTCGGCAGGCATACTGGAATAATGTAGAAAGCACTAATGACATATGATCCTCATAATAAATTAAGTTGCATTCTAAATCATTTATTTCCTTGCTGTGACTGAGTGGGTATTAAGCCAGGCAGGCTGATGCTCTTAAATTCTTATCTAATGGTGGTTTATGCTCTGTTAGCACACATTCGATTAAGATTTATGGCTTGCAGATAATCAACCTCCTCTCAAGGCCAATTTTTGATTCATTAGTCATTCTGGGAGGAACAGTTTATTTCTATTTATATGTGTGTTTGTGTATATCTGGAAACCAGCTAACAAAGACAAGACTGGTTTCAGGTAGTATTGTACTGTAGTGTACTATATAGCTCTCATTGTTTAAATTGGCAGGAAAATTAGCTGAGAAAAATAAAAAAATCATAGTTACTTTGCCAGTGCCAGCACTTAAGCAATCTGAATAAAGTAGCCAGAACACATGTTTGACAATAAGCTTTGTGGAAAAGACTTGAGCAGGACCAAAGTACAAAATATAAATAAATAAATAGTATTCGATAGATAAATAAATAAATAAATAAATAGAGTTAATGACCATACCATTGATCTTACACAGCGAAAGTCATTGAATGAATACAGAATAAGTTATGTAAGGTTGCACTGAATATGATGAAACCATATATAAATGTTTTAGTGAAAGTGAATTGTTTGAATAACCAATACAGCAGCTTAACTATATATTTATTTATATTGTAATAATATAATATATAATATATATTTATATATAGAACGGCTCCATGGCTGATGTGTCTGATCAGAAAGTCAGCGAAAATCAGGGAGAACTAAAACAAGTCAGCTCGATTTTCTGCTCCAGAACAACTCTTTGTCTTGTTTTTAGGCCTGGTCATGGAAGGAGACGGTCCTGGAGTCAGGTACATCAGGCCGCTATACAGTGGAGACTGTAAGCACAGAGGATGGCGTCTTGTCCACCCTAACCATGAGCAACATCGTTCCTGCTGACTTTCAGACCATCTACAACTGTACAGCCTGGAACAGCTTTGGCTCTGACACAGAAATCATACGCCTCAAGGAAAAAGGTGGGAGCCAAGGTTCGCCACGTTCCACCTTCACTCTTCCACATGAGGCACCTAGCATAGCATATCATAGCATAGCATAGCATTTACTGAGCACAGTACTTGATTAGGCATGCTTTGTGCTGCATGTGTTTGATTTGGTTACACTGTTGGTTTATTTCTGTTTGGGACTTCGGATAATTGAGGATAAAGGGAAATAATTAGTTTGATTAATTACATTTAGCTTGCCATGATAATCACTTTGGATATGATTAGTGGTTATTTCTGCTTGATACACATTATATGCTCAAAGAAAATTAGTTTGGTCTCATTTTGTATAATATATTAATCAGGGATATGTCAGTAATATACACATTTATCATCAATTTGTGTTTGTGATACACTTCACTACAATCTGTATAATTTCTTACCAAGCCATTTAGTAAAACAACAGGCATTACTTACTGTTTTCTTCTATATTTTCCTTTCACGTGATCAATTTTCCTCCATAAAATAAGATTTAGAATCAGCTTACTGGCCCTTACAAAAATATAAAAACAAAAAACAAAAAAAAAATATTTTTGAGATCAGTTCTAATTAACAGGGTGTAGGTGTAGCTTGTTCCCAAATAAAGACTTATAAAGACTACTATTATTATTATTATTATTATTAGTAGTAGTAGTAGTAGTAGTAATAGTAGTAGTATTACCCCAACAAATCTTAATATGACACATGTATAGGTTTGTACTACCACCAAGTAAGGTCATTATCTTTTGCCCCACTGTCTTAAACAAAGCCCTTAGAGAACTTTGATTAAGAAGATGTCTTGGCTTAGACACCTTGAAATGCCCTGGAATGCCAAAGTGAGCCAGTACTTAGTGTTTAAAATCATAGGCCAGGCTTACAGTACTTATCACACTAACACTACATTAGTCCCTCATTGCAACTTTTTTCCTGTATAAAAGCAATATTATGACATTTAAGTTGAAATGTGCACATGTTGAGCCTTAGCCTCACCTAATTTGTTAAAGTGGTAATAATTGACATTTCTAACACATGATCAAACATATGCCAGTAGTTGCTCTGTTTTAAGGTAAAAATTTCATTTGGTCTTTTCAAAATGTAATCTTGGAATACTGCACAGTGTCCCTGCTAGATGCTATATTATTTAGGTGTAATAGATAGGCTCTGTAAGCTGTGATTATTTGATAAAATCACTTGGCTTGTCCATGCTGTGTTATTGTAGGCGACTATGCTTTGTTGTCCACAGAGTCTCTGCCCATGGCTGTGATCATTGGCGTGGCAGTGGGAGCCTTTGTCGCCTTCATTGTTCTCATTGGCACCATTGGAGCCTTCTGCTGCACACGCTCCCAGAGAAGTATGTTTCACAGATATATCAGAGACATAGCTCTGTTAGCCTTCTTCAGAATAACAAAACAGTGTTTGAGGGTTCATTTCATTTCCCACACACCAGGGCCCTCATTTATAAATAGTGAATTGTAAATTCTAACAAAGCCACTGTAGTTACTGGACTGTGAACCAGAAGTTCCAGTGTTCAAATCTGGCCTCTACAAAGCCACTGTTGTGTCTTTGATCACTCAACAACAATTATTTGGACTGTTAAATTACACCAGTTGTAAGTCGCTCTGGATAACAATGTCTGCTAAATGATTAAGAATAAATGTAAACAGAACTCTTCAGCAGGAAGTGTAGTTTTCTTTTGATCTTTTTTTAGAATTGCAATATTTATGCTCAGAATTACCAATGCAAACACACAACCAGAAGTACTGTAGAAAATGAAGCACATAGTTTAGCTTATCTGGCCTTTCTAACCAGTTATTGGTGTTTGCTTATATTTAAGTACAATTTAATATAAACATATTTTAAGTATGTTTAATAATAGAATGCTAACAGATGCTGTTGAAATTTTATTCATCAGAAAATTATAAAGCTAATTTGTAATAAAAATAAATAAAAATGAAAACAAAATAAGTGTTTTCTTAATTAATCTCACATTTTTAGACTCCATTTTCAAAACTAGCCACTATGTGGACAAAAGTATTGAGACACACTTCTTAATCATTGAATTGCCTCATGTTGTATGTCTATAACATAAAGTATATATGCAGGCAGTCTGCCTTTTGCAAATATCACAAATGCTGCATCCTTACAGCCAAAATCTTACCAGAAAGAGTGAAATATGTTGATGAAGAGTGGCAAAGGAGGAGAGCAACTCCATGCTAAGTCCATTTAGAATGGGTTTTTATAAAAGCTCATGTAGCTGTAATGTGTCAGCATCCCATTACTTTTGTCCAGTAGTGTACCTGTGCCTATTCTTTTGTAAATTTTGATTTTGTTATATACAGCAATTCTCCAAACCTGTTTAGTCATAACCCATCAAATTATATATTTAAATCTTGAAACTTACAATTTGGACAAATTATTTTTTTAATTATAGGGTGTCATACTTAATTGGCTTGTTGATGGTTTATTAAATTGAGTGACTTACATTATGTTAGTTGAGTTCCCTACATTGCTTGTGTTAACTTTTTTTTTTTTTTAAGAAAATTAACAAAACATCATTGGCACCTTAATGACCACTGAATATTTGGTTTGGATAAGTGATATGTATGTTTAGAGTAACCATTATAAACTTGCTCAGGTGCAACCAGTCAGCTTTCTGATCACACAGAGGGCTATTTGGCCTCCACCTGACATCAGCTGTACTAATTTTAATTTATTCAAGGTTGAACTGGTTGCTCTTTGAAGATTACACTACAAGTCATGCATGGTAACTCAAATAATTCCATATGGTTGGAAATGTGCTGCCGTAAAAGGCTCTGGAAAAGGATTGGGAAAAAGGGCAAGATAGAAATTAAGAACTATGCCACTGAGTTTTGTCCATAGCATTGTTAAGAAATGGGTAGGGTGGCATAAAAAATACATTTGCCTAGATGGTGTAGTCGCTCCATTGGACTGTATGAACAGGCCGTTGCAGAAAGCTGGCCTGCATGTCAGGGTATGAAGTAAAAAACTTCTTCTTGGAAAAGTTTTTCTGGTCCAATGGCAAAATTTTCTTTGGTCAGATTTGGTCAAACTTTTGGACAAATTTGTACGTTTGGAAAAAAAAGCATTCACATCACAATACACAGCACATTTTAGTATGGCTGTTTCTTATTGTTGGAACTGAACAATTAGTAAAAACAAATAATAAGCTTGCAAAGCAACTCGAAAGATGGTCAAGTGCATTTCATCACAACATGGACCCTAAAGACTATTTTTTTTCTGACTAATAATAATATGCATACTTTTTTTCTGTGGATAACATGAGGGACTTGGCCTTCATCAACCTCTCCCTGTCTCATTTCTTTCCTTTGTAAGGAATTTATTCCTCATGTTCCATCAGCATCAGTTGTGTTACTTCTCCATCATGCAAACTCATATTTCCCACCATTGTGCAGTTCAGACTCAGAGAAAGATTCAACAATGCACACTTGCAGGAAGTGTTGTGGGAGGTGTTGCGAGCATTCAGCATGTTGTTGTTGTATATCGCAGAAGATGCTCATCTGGTTATGCCCTCCCTCCCTGCCTCCATCTGTGCACAACAGAGAGAACTTGCAAGCAAAATTAAAACCGAAAGTAAGACCTCGCCACCTGAAAGTCACACATTAATGGACTGTTTGTTTTTGTGTTGTGTTGTTCATGGTCCCTATGGAAGTCCTTTTCCACTAACAGAGTGCTCGTGCGGATTCCATCTTTTTCTACTTAAAAATAGTTGTTTTATAGATTTTGCATATGTGTAGTTGGTGCTCTGCTGGTTTAGAGTTATAACCAGGGTTTGAATCCTGCCAGCAGACTTGGACATTACATACAGGCATGACTGGCTATGTTTGTAAGAGAACAAACTGAATAGATACTGATACTGTATATAACTATTGTAATAACTAATTTATATGGGACAAAAATTGTTTAATTAAATCACAAATTTGCAATTTTATGCTGAACAGCCCTATTTAATTAATACTTTGTGATTATGGAAGACAGTCTTAAAGTAAATAGCTAAGATCAATAAAAGCCTGTACCTGTCATCTTGCCCTGTATACTGTGTATTAACACAGAACATGACATTGGATTAAACATAAAACAAACACATAAAAACACATGATAAAACACAACATCTACAGGTATTTTATGTGCTGTTTGAACTAGCTCTTAAAGTTATGGATTTCAATTTCATTACATTAAACTGGTGGAAATCTAGACCTTCTCTATGGACAACATTGGCACCATGTCAGTGAATCACAGACTTTGCTGGTTGCTAATAGAATGCCAACATATACTCATGTAAGCTAATACTCATGTAATACTAACATTACCCATAGCAACATGTTGCATGCATTGATGTTATTGCTAAATGGAAATACTTTAATATAACTGAAGTAACTTGTGCATGCCTATCAGATTTTAAAGGTGTAGTGTCAACCAAGAACGACATCCGTGTGGAGATTGTACACAAAGACCACAATCCAGCTCGTGAAAATGAAGACCATGCTGCTATGAAGCAGCTGATGGTGAGTTGAAAAATCTTTGTAAACTTCCTTTGAGTTGAACCTTTACTTCTCCTTTTTTTGTTCCTTAACAGCTCCCCCAAACACCCCCATTTCAAACTGCCCCTAAACAAATGCACCAGCTCATTACGCCTTTCACTGTCATGTCCTCAGATAATGAATGCTAATCAGCTGTACCCCAACGCTTATAACACCCATCCTGAGCTAATGCTAGTACTGAGCCCATGAATAATGCAGTGCGTGTAAGAGAGAACCCTGATGACCTGAAGCCCTATATTTAGCCCCCAGCCTGCCTCTCCTGGGAAGACAGGCGAATAGCTAGATGTAGCCATGGAGATACCAGTGATCAAGTGGCCCCAGGCGCTTTTTCCGCAGCGCCTCCTGCAGAAATACTGTCAAAACACGACGGCACCATCTTTTCAAAATTCACAGTGCTCTACACTCCCCTAAGGCTTCCAGAACAGTGAGATTCTGCTCAGAGCTCAGGATATTATTATGCCTAAGGGTAAAACCTTGACACCCTGACAATAGCTGGTAATGAGATGAAAAATATTCAAGGGAAATTGACACAGCTTAATTTAGAGCTTCTTGGCAAGACCATTAAGTAAGCTGACACTAGAAATGTGGCAGCGATATAATGTGGAGATATTTGGGGATATTTGTGTGTGTTTTGAATACAGCAGGGTTGTGTTTTTGTTTTTGCCTTCAGATTGAACGGGGGGAGTTCCAGCAGGAGTCTGTCCTAAAGCAACTTGAGGTGTTGAAAGAGGAAGAGAAAGAATACCAGCACATCAAGGTGGGCAACCTTAGTTTGACTAGTAACTCTTATAAGTCACAAGGTTATTGGTTTACAGTTTTGTTTCAACAGTTACTCCAGTAAACCTGTCATGGTAGGTGGCTGCTTTGGACCCAGGAGCCAGTCTTTATGGAGGCTTAGGGAAAAAAATATATCCCCCTGTTATTCTTTAATATGTTTTATACAGTACATTATAGAAATGGCAAGTGTTACTATACTGCTCACAAAAATTAGGAGATACCCCAAAATGAATTTTGCCATGATAAATTGTTAAAAGTGTATGAGGAAAGGAGAGAATAAGTGTATTTGTGTATCTGTGAGTGGGGATTAGATCATGAGATCTTAGGCTTACTAGGTCTACACTCTTATCTCTATAAAATCAACACAACTGAATTCTGGTATATGCACAACTAGAATGAGGGGCTGTGAAAAAGGAGGGAAATTTGAAAGCTTGAGCACAAAACTGCAGCTACCAAAAAAATGTGGTCCGGAATTAGATCCACTGTCTTACATATTGTTGGTATTAAATAATACAGAATAATTAATGATTAATAATATTTTTGAACATTTTATAATAGTGAAAAAGAATTAAGGGAAATTTGTAATAGTGGAAGTATAGGTATTTAGGGTATTTAAAAATAGTGCAAGAAAAGTGGTTGGGCCTTTTCATTATACAAGATAAAGGTAGCAAAGGTAGATTAAGGTTTTATAAAAGTGGAAAATAAATATTACAAAAAACAATTCTAGTAAAAAGACAAATATGTTATATAATAATAGGGAAATGTGCTAGTATATAATGGTAAAATAACCAGATATGGTGAGTATTTTTCTTTAAAAAAAGTTATTTAGTCTGATTTTCTGAATATGTTATAGAAATAAAAATGATAATTACTAAAACCTATAAAAACCTGGCCTTATTTGAGTTATTAAATATCATATTATATTTCATTATTATTGTAGATTTTACAGTTTAACTGTAATTATAATATATAAAATGTATGCAAGCTAATATTACACATAAGGAAGCAAGTGTTATTGCATCACATAATGTCAAATTCTACTGTGTTCCATTATGCATATTCAGGAATATACATCAATATGAAATAGAAGCCTTTTTTAAAATTTTCGACAGTTTCTTTGCTTATACAATCTACAGTTCTTGATGAGAAAAAAAAAGAATTATTTTGAATTACATAATTCACCTTTTTACGCGATTACATTTTTCCAAAAATCATCTACCAGATCAAGTGCTGTGAGATTTTAAATAGAGTAGAACATCCCAAGCACAGGTCCTTTGCAACCCAGACATGCTTGTTGTTAAACATACCAACATCAATATTTCTCCGTACTTACAATAACAATGTCTGAAACATCTCATTAAGAGATAAGATTAAACTTCAAATAGTGAAGCTTTCCAGTCCTGCTATGGATGGGCCCAATCATTAACTCCCAAGCAAGATAAATGTCAGGAGTATCTCTTGAACTAGAGCCACATTACCATTCATTCTTTAATTTCAGGGAAATATATACGAGACAGTAAAAACTTCAACTGGATGAATGGTCTGTGGCTGAATCTGACTGATGTGCGATTTATACGATTATAGTCCATAAAAAGTGCTGTCCTTATTTCTGCATTAAATCTCCTCTTCTCATAAATTAGCCAATGACAAAAACTTTGTAGTGCTTTGTAGTGTGTGCACTTGATATACTATTATTGAACAACTCTACATATAGACATTGATTTTACGTAGTTGATGTGGTATGAGGAAGACAGGGGGCTTCTTCATTGATTTGTCTCCTATTTACCCTGTAGTTATTCTGTTTGATTGAATTGCCACCAATCCCAAGGGCTGCTACACGGTCTTTGTCATCATTCCCTATGGGTTTCATGTGCGTGCGTGCATGCATAACTGAAGCAGCAGGGACTGTCCAAAACAGAATGAGAGAGGTACATTACAGAAACACTCTCTCACATGGCTTAGCTTCATCTGAGAGTCACCTGGGAGTGATTATTTAATCCCCCCATGGGCTCTTGCCCCCTGAGGTGCGCACACAACATCAGGCACATTCATACAGCACTGCTTCCTGACATCTTAGCAACAGTGCCCAGTCAGCTGGCTCAGCATCAAGTTTCCACCATGCACTGATTATATACCTATTTAATGTTGTATGTGGAAAGAGACCATTATCTCGCCAATTGCAGTTGATAGTGTATAGAGGATCAGCCAATTGTTACACTTGTTTGTGTTGCTAGCATGGAAATTGACTTGGTTTTCTTAATTAGCAGGGTATTTGTGTGTTTTTCCTTTTTTTTTTATATTTCCATTGTGAAAAAGCACATTTTGCTGCTGTCTCTTCACTGCTCAATTAGGTTGTTCACAATTCAATATTCCAGTTAATTGTGAACTACATACAGTGACAACCAAATGTCTAATACAATAAACTTTTATAGGAATGAACAGTTGTATATTTACTATTTATATGGAAAAGAAACTTGAAACACAATACATCTAACTTATAGCCTTTAAATTGTGTGTTCGGCTCGTAAGAAATCCATTTAATTTTTAACCATGTTCAAGTTTTTTCACCAGCTTCACTGCCATTAGTTTTTAACAGTGTTTTTCTTTAAGACAATATCTATATTTAAAGAAGCAGTAGCAAAATGGCACATTTGTATTTAATATTTTGCTGGTATTAATGAAAAAACATTTAGCAATAACAAAAATTATTTCAATTGAGTTGTAAAAACAAATAAGGAATAGCTTGGGATGCATATTCTATAACTAAAATATTACTATAATGAAGTGCAACTTGTAGCTTAACTCAGTTTTGACAAACATAAAGTCATTTTAGTAATGCCCTAAAATCATTAGGACACCGCTGAGCCCTGAAGTGCACTAAAACACAAATTCTGAGCAGTGAGCAGCATTTAAAGCTTCATGCGTGAACTGAATTCTATAATATTGAAAGCACTGACTTGTTCATGTCTGGTGTATTTGTACCTCTGTCACCATTGTGCCTGACATAAAATCATTTTTGTCTTTATGTTTGAAGTCTATTTTTATTTCTCAATTCCGCAAATATAATGTAAAAACACATTTAAATTTCTTCACACTTAATTCAGTCCTTATTTATTTATTTCTCAAGGATCCCACCAATGGCTACTACAGTGTGAACACCTTCAAAGAGCACCATGGAACCCCCACCATTACACTTGCTAACACACAAACCACCACCGAACTGCGTCGCGAAACAGCCACGGGCAAGCAACGGGTACCCACGGGCATGTCTTTCACCAACATTTACTCGACGATTGGAGGTGCTCCCAACCCTCGGCTGTATGACTACAGTGGGCGCTTTGTGCTTGGTACGGGCAGCAGCTCCATTGAGCTGTGCGAGCGGGAGTTGCAGCAGCGTGCCTCACTGAGCGACTCAGGCTCTTTTATGGACACGCAGTGCGATAGCAGTGCCAGTAGCTATGCACATTTCGACAAGGACAGCAAGGCCTCGGCCTCGTCCTCATCACATCATTCACACTCATCCTCACAGAACTCGGACCTGACGAGGCCCCTGCAGAAGCGCATGCAGACACACGTGTGATGGCACAGTCAAACGAAGCTAGAAAGCTGATCAAGCACACAAGCATTTCTTTGCATATTTTGTCTCTTAAGTGTCATCCTATAAACATTGGAAGTGTACAATAGCATTGAAGCCCACTTCCTCAAACAATGTGCAACACACTGCAGCTGGAATATAACTCTGAATTGAAAAGGAACATTAACAGTTTGTTCCCTCCCTTTAGCACCAAAGCAAGCCAAAGCCATGCTGACAAACATAGCATGCAGTGTGTGGACAAACAGAGGAAAAGAGGAAGCAGTGTGTATCGCTGTTGACTTCTGTCACTGTGATGTTTTGGAACCAAAAGGCTGGTTCTGTTTCAGACATATGGCTTCTCTTGTCTTTCTGCACTCTTTTGCAGCAGAGTTGTCTAAATGAGTGTGTATTATTTGACAGTTTCCCTCAGCTATAATTCTTCGTTCTGTGTGGATGGAATATTAAAAGCGGAAACTCATAACAAAAAATGCCCACAGACTTCATCAGTATCGGTCAATATATTTGGATTCCAGCCCTCCTGGACATTGTGGTATAGTGATCCTGGGCAGTATAGACCTTGGCTTTTTTGGAGAAAATAGAATATTACTGTACACTATTCATTCTTCTTTCACTAATCAATTTTTTGTCAGTTCAGTCATTATGTTGTGGTTGTTTGACCTTGTGGAAAATAACAAAACAAGAACTTGGTAACAATTTTGCCTTTTCTATAATGCCCTTATTTACACATTTTGAAATGCAAAGACATTTCAGTAAATCCAGGGACATTATTATTAATATAATTGATACAGTTGCTACTGTATTTGTCAGTGAACACTCAGAGACTGGCAGAAGTGTAACAGATATGCCACACCTGAGAAAGGTTCGGAGACATGAGTCACACCACATGTGCTATTTATTCTTTTGTGTGGCTTGTGAGTCTTAGTAGTCACATTGTTTACACTGAAGCATAATGAGGGCTGCAGCTACAAATGACCCCTAAGTCCAAGCTGGATGATGTTAAAACGTTCCATTTTGCTTATGCCATGTATTTGCTCTCTATCACCCAATGAGCTGCTCACTGTTTTAAGTGGCCTATTTGCATACTGAGCTGCTCTTGAGCTAAGACTTTTTTCAAGCTAAATGTGTGTTTTGTATATTTATTTTCCTTGTTTTTGATATTCATTGAGAGAACATCAAGTTACTACTAACAGCACAAGAAAGCGTACAGACACACAATACAAACGAGCCACTAGCAAAGCATTGTAAGCAGATGCTTCATGACAGGTGCAGGCTGATAAATGCATATGAATTACACATACTGGTTTGCCTGACAGGGGTTTAAGAAGTTCCAGTAACCCCTTGAAAAGAAGATGACCCATCCAGGATGACAGGTTCTCTTTTCAGCAGCAGGCTCATGCACTTGTTGCACCAAATGTTCTATCTACATAGAGAACATAGGTCTTACCTTCACTGTGTATTCATGGTACCACAAATAGTTTTTGCATACACAAATGTGCAGCGGGTGAGAAGTGTATTGATCTGTACTGTGATTTCAAAACGTACAATTAGGTTACATATTGTAAATTAGGCTACACTTATAAATTCGGAGTGATCTAAATCCAATTTACTGCTTAGCAATTGATTTTGAATGTGGCCTGCATCCAACACTAGTCTGAACAGGTCATGTGCTTGAACTGACCCGCATGTGCAGAAGACATTCCCCCTGAGAGGTTAACCAAAGAAAAAGTAGCTCATGGTAGTTATTGCTAAACTTGGCTTTGAAGACTCACACTCAAGACATGATTTTGATGCTTTCTGTAGAGTCAAAGTAGGTACTGCTCATGAGTGAGCGTTCTGAATTTTAGACAGTAGTGGTGTAAACATGAGATCAGGATGTCAAAGCAAAGATTTGAGAAGCAGGTCACTAATTTGAGGCAGCTCCTATCACCAAAAAGCAAATAAGGGGTGGTTTATACTGGCTGGAAATAGGATGGGACACTGCATGCTAGCTAAAGTTGGGATCCAGTGAACTGATGTATTCTAATGCCAAACTATAATGCTCACAAAAATTAGGGGATACTTCAAAATAAAGTCTCCCATAATGAAATATATCTTAATTTTTGTGAGCAGTGTACATCAAGCTAATCAAATAATATCTGGGATGAACCACAAAGCTTTGTGACTGGCTGAGGTCACATGGTCACATATC
>JAYJMA010133448.1:0-15823 GCA_036873895.1 Parotocinclus cabessadecuia | reverse complement strand
ATAAACAGCTTTTTCTAATATTTTAGAGAGGAACGGTAGATTTGAGATTGGTCTATAATTAGACAGAACACAAGGGTGAAGGTTGGCTTTTTTAATAGGTGGTGTTATTATGGCGCATTTCAATGATTTTGGCAAATAACCACAGGTAAGGGATGAGTTTATGATAATAAGTAGTGAAATACTACATCTACAATCTCTACATCAGTTACTCTTCAAACTGCATGTATCTAACTAAATCAATTTAAACCCAGGTAGTTTTGTAATAGAATTAAATTTAATCTAAAGTAGGTGTGATCACCAACAGAAAATGGACAATCATCACAGCTCCATAACTGGTTGAGTAGTTGAACACAACCATGCATTAGCATTTTAGCTTAGCCTTAAAGTTAACTTAGCATTAGCTTTTTAATAATAGCTCAGTACCGTGACACTTTCACTTTAATGAAAGCTTTGAATATACCAGTATATACCTATCACCACATCCTCTTCCAGTAATGAAATCTTCCTATTTAACTTTTAATCACAAAAAAACTCTTTATCTGGTCCACGGTCACAACGGACACATGTCCTCCATTTTAAATACACAACCTAGTAATCCACATAACCAAGCCCAATACAAAAACTAACTTCACATATTAGTTTAGTTAACTTTCACTTTGAAACACTAATGGTGCATTAATACTGTTGTCTATTCATTAAATGTTTTTTTAACTGCAAAAATACAGTAAATTACAATTACAGAAGCACTCATTGTGATGTCTGCACTTCATCACTAACCAACTTCCTTCTGCTAAGTGTCAGCTACTGGATCATCCTTACTCCACAAGGTGAGAACTTGCATGGAACCTCAGTGCAATTAATACAGGTAATGAGTACAGAATAGGGGGGCTTCTTAAGGACAAACTAACAGGTCTGTGAGAGCCAGAATTCTTGTTGGTTGGTAAGTGATCAGTTAACAACTATTAACTATATTAACTATATTAACTAGGTATTGTAGTTTTTATAAATATTTGCATTCACATTTTACTCAATTTCTCTATTTTTTTATCGTTTAAAATGCTCAGTATTACAAATCATGAGCAAAGCCAGACCTTAATTATAGACTGAAATTAAGTACAGACCAACATAAAACAATAATTTTTTTTTACCACTTTATCCCTAAAAGCATTTAAAGTCTTCTAATCAAAGACAACACAAGTACAGAGTTGTATGCTTACCAGTATTAAAGAAATTGTTATTCAAATAAATCACTAAATGTGTAAATCAGTGACAACAGTTTGTAATTTATCAGTGCACTATCTGATATATTTATGGACTTTCTTTAAATGAACTAAGGCAAGGCTTCCCAGTCCCTCCATAATGATGTGACAATTAATGTGACAGTACAGGCCAATGACCTTAATCTCACATACAAAGCTTTCCTGACCATGAATTTGAAGGACGGATATGAAATGATGGATTTATAGCAAAAACATTACATTTTGCATTTGGTAATATTATAATATTTTATATTATTTTTGTATGAAGCATAATATATTACTTTATTTTACTTTACAATAGACTGGTAAGCAGCCACCAGGACAATATCTAAATACTCAAATCCTAAAGCCTACAGCTGACACTGGAGAATGAGAACATTCCTTGGTACACTTGCACTCATATACACTCACTCATTAGCTCCCTTCATGTCAGTCAAATGTTTACAGAAACTTCGTTAACCACAAGCTCCCTAATGATAACAAGGCTTAAAACACAACATCAGTGGTCCAGATAAGAACAGCGAAGCTACTACTTTGGTCATCAAGAGTGTGTGCTGTTTATTGTACAGAGTATGGGAGTGAACTCACAACCTAAGGCTTTTATATTAGGCATCCCAATTTCAACGTTTCTTTCTCAAAAGAAAATCAAATGTAAAAGAGAGCAAGAGAACAATGCAGGTATTACAATATTTATTGTTTCACCTATGCCTTTGTTTGGTTGGTCGCTGTGAGGGAAAGTCAGTGAGTGGAACTATACCACATGATCACCAAGATGAAGAGGACAACTGGAAAAGCTTTTTGGAGCCTAAGAATGAAGACTTTCTAAAAATGCTGAACTTGTCAGTAGTTCCAAATGAGCCGAGAAAGGTTCAGCCTCCTCCATTTATGATGGAGCTATACAACAGATATGCTTCGGATAAGTCATCTGTCCCACACTCTGATGTCATTCGTAGCTTTGTCATACAAGGTAAGGCCATTTCAATTACAATATCATGCATTCGAAGGCTTTTTTTTAAAACTAATTTGGAGTGCATCTTAGGTAAATTTCAATCTTACATTATCTGTAGCTAAGGATTACATTTAAATCAAGCAAAAAAGGTGACTTATTCTTTAATCCAATTACATAGCACACACTCAGTTATTCTGCATGCCAGTACATTCTATTTCCTCTTTTAAACATTTAATTGGACATATTTCTGAGCTAGATCATTTGTATATTAGCTGAGGTTTTAGCAGATGCATCCGACTGAGTACCAATCAGTTCTGTTCAATGTGTGGCATGGCTATGTTAATTCCTTAAAACATTTTTAGAAGCATACATTACAAGTCATTTTAGTACATCATTAATTGGTTGTATTACATAGAAATCTTAACCAGTGTTTTTACCTTTCTACAGATGTGACCAAGTCTCTTTTTACTGAGAGCAGTTACAAACACAGACTACTATTTAATGTTTCAATCCCTAATTATGAAGAAGTTACAATGGTCCAGCTTCAGCTGTTTATGCTGCTGGACAGAGACCAATCCTCCTGTGATGATATTTTAACTTCTATTAACATTCACAATGTAGTACACACACACAAACAAGAAAGGTTATACCTGTTGGACAAGAAGGACATCAGTGGGACAGAAGATATGTGGGGGACCTTTGATGTAACAAGTGCCATCCAGAGCTGGCTAAAGTCAAAGCAAGCAGGTGAACTAGAAGTCAAAGTGCAAAGTCAGGGATGTGAGTCATTCAGAGGTGGGGGCTACACTATCAGCCTGAATTTGAAGGACAGCACGTCTCCTGTTCTAATTGTCTTTTCAAACGACTTTGAGAACAGGAAAAGAAAAGCCAAAACTGAGGTGCAGGAAATGATGTCTTACAAAGGAGAGAGGTCTATTTTGAGAAAAGATCCCATACAAGACTATTCCAAAGAGATCTATCTGAATCAGCATCCAAGAAGAAAGAGGAATGTAAGGAAGGACTACTGTCGTAGAACCTCACTGAGGGTGAATTTTAAGGATATTGGATGGGACAAGTGGATTGTAGCACCACCTGAATACGATGCCTATGAATGCAAAGGTGTGTGCTCTTTTCCCTTAACAGATGATGTAACCCCTTCCAAGCATGCCATCATCCAAACCCTGGTGAATCTAAGCAACCCAAAAAAAGCCAGCAAGGCATGCTGTGTTCCAACAAAGCTGGACCCCCTAACTGTCATGTACCAAGAGAATGGTGTTATAACTGTTAGGCACCTTTATGAGGAGATGAAAGTGGCAAAATGTGGCTGTAGGTAATGTGTAAAACCTCAGCTTCTGTTTGACAGTATTAATATGATATGATATGATATGATATGATATGATATGATATGATATGATGTAACTATGGATGGGATATATATGAACAGTATTAATTCGATTATTCAGTTTGCAAAGTTTTTCTTTGTCCACGAATGTGTTCTTTGGATTGCTAATTACACACACCGGCCACTTTATCAGCCACTTTATCAGGTATGCCTTGGTAGTAAAGGATTTTGACTCCTTTTTTCTACCTTTTTTCTGGTTTCTTATTTCTTATTTTGGTTGACATGACAGCATTATGCAGTTGCTGCAGATTTGGCGACTGTGGTGGCCATTTGAGGACAGTGAACTCATTGTCCTATTCATGAACACAGTTTGAGATGTGAGCTTTGTGACATGGTGCATTATCCTGCTGGCAGTAACAATCAGAAAATGGTACACTGGGATCATAAAGGAATGGACATGGTCAGCAACAATACTCAAATAGGCTGCGGTATTTAAATGTTGCTCAATTGGTATTACAAGACTCAAACTGTACTCAGAAATTATTCCTCACACTATTACACCCAGTGTAGCCCATCTGCTTCCAGGTTCGACATGTTTTTTGTGTGTTACTTTTAAAAACACTGATTTATCCTAAATATACTTCTATTAAATGGTGGTATACTGTAAGGTTTGGTAATTCACAAAAGTATAATATTATTAAAAGCATAATCTCTAAAACAAGTACATATAAATGTAAACTTTGCAACTTGCTCCAGATAATTATTTATCATAAGTTGCGTATATGCTGATTATAAAATGTATTTAATAATTATAAGGAGTGGAGTTTGTAAATACTGTGTAGGTATTGTTAGGGTTCCTAACTTTCCCACCCCCGGAGTGTTCGGCCGTCCTTGCCGGCTGCAATTACAGAGCTATCGGTGAGGCGATTTATATCCAGTATCCAATTTACGACCTGATTCCGAACAGCTGCTTCTCCTCCTATTTAGGTGTGGGTTTTAGCACTGTTTGGTGCCAGGTCGTCTCCATTCGGTACACGCACCCAACGACCGGCACGCTCGTGTCCTTACGCGCACCATTAGGAATAGTGGTAACGTTCCGGGGGCTTTTAGTGCCAATGGACACGTATGAGGGGAACCCCCGAGGTATTTAGTGTTTTAGGGGCACTTTGAGGCGCTCCTCGCACCCCCGAGATCATGAACTTCCTTCCTCGGCACCTACTGAGCCTCACTCCAGTCGGCTGCGCACCCTGAATGGGATGCGCCATGGCTCAACTTACACGCGTCGTACGTGCCCCCGAGCTCACACTCGCCCCCTGGTGCATTGGCGCCTTTCGCGATCTACTCGCATTCGTGCTACCTGGTCCCCCCCGAGCTCATGCTCACTTTCTGACGCTTTCCTCAGCGATTTATTTGTGCCCGTGCTATATGCGCGCTTGACCTCATATGCTTGTCTTTTCGGCGCTTCGGCGTCTTTGCGATTTATTTGCGCCCACGCTACACACAAGCCCAAGGTCACGCTTGCCCTTTGGTGCTTCGGCACCTCCACCCCAGCCGGCTGCCTGCTCCGAATGGGACGCGCCCCGGTTGTATGTTCTGCCACCCGGCTGCGTGCACTCTATAATATAATATAAAGTCATGGGACTCCATAATTCCCGCATACTTGGGTCCTACCACCAACCACCACCTGTAACATATATTTTCTGTTTACCAATAGTAAAAATAAGGCAGTAACTAATTAAAATTTGAACACAAATTAGCTAACAAACAAGGCAAATATGGTATTTGCTATTTCTACATAATTTATTTGTAGCTGTTTCTATGCAGTTATTCTCTTTTCTAATCCTAAAACACACAGATGGCATTTTGAAATAAGCATGTAAAGTCTTAAACTTCCTCTTTAATTTTCTTTCAATTCCCATTGGACATGAGAAATGGCCAGACATCATTACATAAGAGACGGGTATTAAGAGATTAGACAGGATTATTGTGAATAATCCACAAGGGAATTGATACAAGAGAATATTGTATCAATTAGCTTTTAACAAGAGGTGGTTACAAAGCTTTCTTTTGGGAAAACATTTTTTACGTTTTATTAACAGCTTACAACCTTGATGAAATTGTGTATAAGGACTAATTTCATGGCTCTCCCTTTGTGCCTGTTGATAGTACCCCATGCACTGATGTCAACAGACCTTTACAAATACTGGATTTTTTTAATCTCATGAACCACTGAGCCCAAATGCTCAGTTTGCTAATTATTATCTGTATCTGTTTCCATGAAAACAATTAATATTTGAGTGGTGTTTTATTATAAATGGATGCAATAATTATGTATCACGTTTAATTATAATGACGTGTAATGCAATGTTAATCTGGACCCATATCCATCTTCTCTCTAAATACAGTATTAAAAGAGATCTGAAGCCTAATTTAGAAAAGTATTTTATAGTACCTGCTTCAGTTTCAATTATACATTTCTATTATTGTCTTGCTTATGCACAAAATTGGATCTTACTATTAGATTTGTCAGTGAACATTAATCCTTTAATAAAATGTAACAACAGCAATTGCAACATCCATCCTTTGTCAGGCTTAACTTTCAACTGCCAATGGTTTTGGCTAAAATAGTACTCAACTTCCCAGATGCGTGTTGGCTTATTTATTTTCGTATAATTTCACTTTTAGCTTCAATGGGTATTTAACTACATCTACAAGGTTACATCTACACATAAGGTGTAACATTAAAACTAGTTATATTCTGATCGGCCAAATTTGATGTAATTAATTAACCTAATGCATGTCTTTGTAGAAGGAAACTGGAATTTCCTGAATAAACCCAAAACGACACAGGGAGGTCATGCAAACTCCACACAGGCAGAGTCCAAGGTCAGGATCAAACCAGTGACACTGGAGCTGTGGGGCAACCGTATGAACTGCTGCACCACTATGCCACCCTAGCTTCCCAAGTAATATGATCAGAAAGCAGGAAACAATCTTTTAAGCTATAAGCTGTGAAAATTTGCTCACACAAATTTGGATATATTTCAAAATGTAAAGCGATTTAAAAAGAAGCATTTGCTTTTTTGTCAAAGAAAGTTGTTGAGTTACACAAATGAGATGCAAACTCAATGATCGTGATTAAGTAGCAAGTGTCATATTTATGGGGGTGAACAAAAGCATGTGAAATTGGATGAGTGTGCCACACATTGACTGTTCACTAGGGTGTATGGTCACCCATGGCATGGACAGGACAATGTCATGTAAGTCCATCCATGTACCGGTCACACCACCTGTTCCCTCACTGCTCCTCTTACATAGAAGCAATAATACGATTAAAAGGAACTGAGGTCATGGAAAACATCAGCTACCCAAGGATTCATTGCATCATAGGTCAGCAGATGGCTGCAAATCTGGGACAACTTCTCCACAAGAATGTCTGGAACAAGGCTGTCCATATATCAGCAATCACCTTCACATTGTTGTTTTTGGATCAAAATGTATTTCCTTGATTCTCATATATAGAATCTACAGCTACTGAAACAACTACGGAAATACAGAAATAGATATAGAAAGAAGGATTATTAAACTTGATTATTTAACCAACAACCACACACTGTGAAGTAGAGGCTGGTACGTTTGTGGGGGCAAGTGCATTTTGTATTTTTTGATATATTATATACTTGGGTTCACAAAAATGTAAAACAAATCAACACATCTTGTTAGTACACTTAGTAAAATTACAAACAAAAGAAAGGCAAAAATATAAATAATCTAAGTAATGGTGTGTGAGTACTAGAAAATCTACATTACATAACTTACATTGCATTACATTACTAGACTTTTTGTAAAAACATAGTTTCAGGTGGAAATTATAAACAATATGGGTTAGTTCTGATGCAGTAAGTTCCAATATTTTCAAATAGTATTTTAAATAGGAGACAGTCAACAATACAATACTTATAATATATATATATAAGTATTTGATGTTGTGACATTTTCACTAAATTCTTCATTCTATTCAGTGAATTTCATACATTATCCAACATCTAGACACGACCTTAGGGATAATGATACATTCCTACACATGAAAGTTCTTTCACTGGAAAGAATTTATCTATTACTCATTTTCATATTATTGTTCCCATTACGAACTTTCTGACTAAGTTGTGGTGTTGCAAAACAGTACAGGCCAGAACTTGCAATGTGTTTTATTAATCTTTTTTAAAATTTAGTTGTGTTTTTTTTTTTTCAAACAAATGGAAATGCTATATATGATATATATGTATCACTATTCAAATTATCACAAATTTCAGAATTTATATCAGTATGTGGTAATTTGCAGTGAATATGATAAAAATAATTTTATTTTGGTATATCTTTAACAAAACATTAAGATACTGCGACAAATAAATAACAACATAGTTTTGCATATACATGTCCAGAGTACATATATATATGGGTATACATGAAGATACCCTAATTCTGTATAGACCTTATGTTATGTATACCAATAAATACTATTGAACAAAGGTGAATAAGAAGGTTTTAAATGCTTTTTTTCCCTGTAATTTGGGTTAAAATATGTAGAAGACATTTTCAAAACTTAAACCATCATTGTGAATAAAACATACAATACACAATGCAGACTCAAAAAAGAAAGAACTACAGTTTCCATGGCATATTGGTAGTCTTACACAACATCTATGTCTTGGACCTTATCCCTAACAAAGCAACTGGGGTAATGCGATTAATGGTTTATTGCAAGAAAAGCCTCTTATATGTGCACTAACAGAAACCTAAGTGTGGGAACCATCAGAACCGACCAAGAGAAAACTAGACAAGTATCTGAGGTCCTCAACTAGTCAAAATGGCTTCAGGTGTTGTATTGTTAGTGACATTTGTGGTTTTATTTAATGCTGTTTACTGTGCTTTTTCACCAACACTTATTGTCGATATGGCAAAAATTCTCATGGACAGCTACTGCTCACCAGAAAAACTTTCTGGCATGGATGGAGTAATAAGTTCTGCCACCGGTAACACAGAGATTCTCAGCATTGAAGATCCAGCGACATTTGCCAGTGTGCTAACTGATGGACTTAGGAACACTGTTGGGGATCGCCGAATTAAAGTCACCTATGAGCCAGATTATGTTCCGGTTGCACCACCAGTAGTTCATGACATCCCACCTGAGCAACTGGCTGCTGTGGTTAAAGAAACAGTAAATGTACAGGTCCTAGAAAACAACATTGCTTACCTGAAGATTCAACATATTATTGGGGAGGAAATTGCTCAGAAGATCGGGCCTCTTTTGCTAAAACATGTTTGGGAAAAAGTTATCCCCACATCCGCCATGATTCTGGACCTTCGCTATGCTGTCAGTGGAGAAATGTCTGGCATCCCTTACATTGTGTCCTATTATACCGATTCTGAGCCTCTTATTCATATTGCTTCTGTATATGATCGGCCATCAAACAGCACCTCTGAGCTCTGGTCAATGCCTAACTTACTGGGCGAAAGGTATGGAACTTCCAAGCCTTTGCTCATTTTGACAAGCAAGTACACTGTTGGTGTTTCATAAGAAGTTGCTTACTGTCTTAAAAATATTAAAAGAGCTACCATAATTGGAGAGAATACAGCTGGAGGATCAGTTAACACTGACAAGATTAAGCTTGGGGATACTGATTTTTATATCACAGTACCTGTGGCTAAATCTACAAATCCCATCACTGGCAAAAGTTGGGAAGTCAAAGGCATAGCACCAGATGTTTATGTCAATGCAGAAGATGCCCTTGATGCTGCAGTCGCAATCATTAAAATTCGGGCTCAAATCCCTTCATTTCTAAAATTTGCAGCATCTTTGATTAGAGAAAACTATGCATTTGACAGTATTGGGGACACTATAGCTGAGGAGTTAGAAGCTTTATTGGTGAGTGGTGAATATAGCCTGATTTCCTCAAAGGAAGAATTCAAAGCAAAGCTTTCAGCTGATCTCCTAAAACTGTCAGGTGACAAGTGCCTAAAAATTACAGATGCCACATCTGCACTGCCTCCAATGGTAAGCATGAACTTTATCATTAAGAAACTGTATGCACTATGTGATATACAAACTAATTTTATATGTTTGATCTATTATTTTAATTTCTATTTTTCTTCAGAGCATTTCACCAGAAATGTTTACTGCACTTGTCAAAGATGCATTTCAAACTAAAGTGTTTGAAAGCAACATCGGTTACCTTCGCTTTGATACATTTGGGGACTTTGCACAAGTCCCTGCTATTGCCAAGATTATTGTGGATCATGTATGGAACAATGTAGTGGATACAGAAGCAATGATCATTGACCTCAGGTACTTTCTGATAAATAACAGTCCCTTAGTTACAGTAAAATTAAAGTATTACTCAGCTCTAGCTTTACTTTATTAATGTTCATCATTTATAATGCATTGTTTCAAAGGAACAATATTGGAGGGTCCACAACTCCACTCGCTGGATTCTGCTCTTACTTTTTTGATGCTGACATGCAGCTTGTTTTGGACAAACTATATGACCGACCCTCTGGCAACACAAAAGAACTTAGAACCCTTCCAGAACTGACATGTATTATACAGCATCTATGTCTCTATCTACCTGTCTGCCTGCCTGCCTGCCTGCCTGCCTGCAACCATGCCTCACTGTAGGGATGGTACAGGATTGGGCAGATAATACTATTTATTTCCTGCAGTACAAAGCTGACTGCATCTGTTCTTTGCCCAGGAAGGAGATATGGTTCAAAGAAAGGCTTGCTGATCCTGACTAGCAGTGTGACAGCTGGAGCAGGAGAGGAATTTGTTTACATCATGAAGAAGTTTGGACGTGCTATGATTGTAGGTGAGCCGACCAGTGGCTCCTGTCAGCCACCAAAGACTTTCCAAGTTGGTGACAGTGATATCTTCCTTACCATTCCTACCACTCACTCAGACACTGCGCATGGACCCGCGTGGGAGGGGGCCGGAATAGCCCCGCATGTTGCAGTGACCAGCAGTGATGCCTTGGATATAGCCAAGGGTATACTTTCCAAACACTTAGTGGGTCAGAAATGAATTAATAAAGTATGGTGGCAAATCCTAATGATATAGCAGTTAGATGTTGCAAGTGAGTAATATTATATATTCTTGTTATAATAAATGTCTGAGGAAAACTTTTGATTTGCCTCACCTATGTATTTAGTAGTTTCTAGAATATTAAAGGTAACGTTTGATATAGTTATTAAATTTACTGTTTCAAGCCTACTGAACCATATTTATTTGTTCAGTACTGTGTATTTCATTCATTTTTTAAATTAATGAGCAATTTGTATTACACTGTAACTTTAATTTGACTCTAATCTGATGGTTTGATGAACGTATTTGAACAGACAGACATAATTAAGACAATAAAGAGAAAAATATATTAGATAAGTCAACCAGAAGATGGCAGTACAGCACTTGTTTTTGCCCAAATTGCTTTGCACTGTGGTTTGTTTATGGTTTTACACACGATTGAAAAGGATTTCATTTGAAAAAGCTGATACAAATAACTACTAATAATAAACTACTATATAATATAGTATTTACTTCAGCTTTGGAATGTGAGTATTATGAAGATTATTCTATTGACTGTTAGTGTTTGTTGATAAGGCCTACTTGAATAAGCATTACAGTTACAAAAAGTGTATGACAATGAACAGCTCAAGCCTACTTTTTGCATGGGCAATGTCACCACAAACTTGAAAATTACCTCTGGAAGCAATAGATACTGTTATTCAGCAGCTCGAAGGTTTCTACTGAAAGGGACCAATGCAAAGCAGGAACAATCCCAGACTGGATTCATTGTCCACCGGATGATATAATTGTTAGTATGCATTCAGGTCAATGGAGCAATGGTGTAGTTCATGTGACACAGGCATGACCAGTATATACTAGAAGACCATCTGCATTTTTGCATGTAATTTCTTAAAAAGTACAATCTGTTACTACACCCATTTTGACACAAGAAAGAAAGGTGCAGATCAAATATAAAATATCTATCTTAATGTATATTTCATATGTGAGCGACATCGACACCATTTTGAACCACATCTGGGAAGGTTTAAACCTTAAATATGAGTTAACCCAGTGCAGAATACAGAATAGTTAAACCTGAAATAGTTAAGCTGAAAAAATTCAAAGTAAAAAACAACCTCTTTTGGATGACACCTGTTGGGAGTATTTATCTGTATTGGGAACCCCACAAATAAATGACTTAGTGTTTGAAAATGGATGCATATTTTAAAGATGTAAGGTATATCATCTAAATAAAAGTTTCAGCATGCAAACAGTTTGTATTAATACCTTTTCCAGTTGAAAACCATATGTGGCCAAAACATAAATATATTTAACTGGGCAAGTCAATGCTCTAAGTGAAATAACTGTATAACTAAGTAATAATTAAGCAAATGAGCAGGAAGGAGTAGCCACAGTCCATATGCATAATACAATGTAAAACCATATGTGCAGGAATACTTCAGAGGTTGTATCTACAAATGTAAGTATAAACACTACATAAAGTAAAAGCCAAAGATCAGAATAGACATCAGATATCCTGTTGTGTCGGATTATTACCTGTCAATTTGTTTTGGACTACTACCACCCCAGTTGTTACCAATGTATCTGTCATGGTATAAAGGTGTGGTACTGCCATTGGGATTGGTATCAGTAAAGTGGTTTTCCCCATTACAACTTTGTTAAATACTCATGTTCTCATATAGACTTTATAATATTTGAGACTAGACCCCAGATGAGCATAATTTGACAGTGCAAAGGTAAAATGACATGAGACCAATAAGGAAGATATATTAGCTAAAATGGGGAACCCATCTCTGCTCGAGAGTCGACAACAAGATTAACTAATAAACACTAGTAAGTAATAGTTGGCATTTATCGGTGTAATGTATAGCACAAAACATGGTTTAAGTAACATTTTGAACACCTTTGGGTCCATGAAACTGAACTGTTTCACTGTTTGAGAAGTTTTGAGTCACAAAGTTCCCATATTTACACCTACATACCATGCTTTTATATTTATGTGTTATATATTAGATAACACTTACCAGTCACTTTATTTATACCCTTTTCTTGTTCACCTTATTATTAGATTAGATTAGATTAGATTCAACTTCACTGTCACTGTGCAGAGTACAAGGACACAGCCAATGAAATGCAGTTAGCATCTAACCAGAAGTGCAAGATACAGTAATTATTTACATAAGGTGCAATACGTGTTGGAGGTAGAGGAAGAGATATGACACAAGTGTGCAATGGAAGCTGTGCAAATATACAAAATAAATCAATAAATATGGACAGGTGCAAAATGGAAAGAATGTAAGTGATGATATGCAATATATAGAATATGTGGATTATGTACAGTCCTGAGTGTCCTATAATAAATAATGCAGTAGGATGTGCAAAACAAAACAATGATTATCAGTACCAGGGTGAAGTTAAAGTGACTGAGTTTATCAGGGTAACAGCCTCAAGAAAAAAACTCCTTAAAAAAATTCTTAGTCTGCTTGTGTGAGACCGGAGACTTCTGTATCGTTTGCCAGATGGGAGGAGAGTGAAAAGTCCATGATGTTTCTCGCCCTGTTCAGACAGCGTTTGTTGTAAATGGTCTCAATTGTTGGTAACCAAGAGCCAGTGATGCGTCGGGCAGTTTGCATCACCCGTTGGAGCGCTTTACGGTCGGAAGTGGAGCAGTTGCCGTACCACACTGAGATGCAGTTTGTGAGTACTCTCTCAATGGTACAACAATAAAAGTCCACCAGTATCCTGGGATTCAGGTGAGCTCTTTTCAGGTTCCGTAGTAATTAAAGACGCTGCTGTGCCTTTTTGACCAGGATGGAGGAGTTTATAGACCAGGAGAGATCATCTGAGATATGGATGCCAAGGAACATATACGCAAGGACTGAATTGATAAATACCAAAGCAATCAATACAGCTTGCAAATACCCTGTATATGATGAGAAAGGTAGCTCAAGCATTAGTGTCAAATTTCCACATTTACTGTAATATAAATATACTTCTTTGGTCCAAGCTAGCCATTTCCTTTCTAACTCATATTCAGCTTTTATTCAACCTTATCTTTCTTCAAAGACTAAACAAGTGCTACTAAAATAACCCAGTTTGTCATGCATTGATGTAAACTAGTGTCCATGCATGCACTACTTAGCATTAACAATACTACTGACTCAGTTTTACTACTACTATTCATGAAAAAGAGCTTACCTATTCTGCTTGATCCCCATTTCCTGTACTAATGCCAGTTCCTAGATTAGCTTAAATAAAATGCTGCACACTCACATGCTGCCACCCATATGCTAGACATTATGTGCAGTGCTGCCTACATAAACTGAAAAATGCTTGTTTTTTTACATCATCTGCCTAATGAGATCATTATATGTGGATAAGCGACTAATTTCCATATAATAAAACTTGAAACACATTCAAAACCATTAACACAGAGTCAGGATTGATACGTTTAATCTTTTTTTTCTCTGTGTGACTTGGGATCTGATCCAGATCCAGATGGAAAGATGGAGACGTTGCTCATGGAAAAAGAAAGCTTATTGTTCTGGACTAATTGGACACCAAGTTTATGCTCAAGTCTCAGTTGGAATTAGTTAACGTCATGCACCTGTTTCCTCATCGACAGCGAAACAACACATCTCTCTCTTGAGTGAGTTACCATGGGTATATGGATATGCTGTCATGTCACTGGACCGACAGGGCCGTGGAGGAAAATAACACCTTTGTCAAAGGTTTTTTTTATTTATATTTAAACAACTGCTGTGTGAGATATGTGAAAAGGAATTAAAGCCTTATATGACACTGGAACAGGGAAGAAGAAATATCACATCATGTTTGGTCATTGTTGGTTAATAAAATGTATTAAATTATTTAAATATTTCCAAACCAATTTTATAAAACCATATAAAATTGAGCCTTCAGTTGTTTCAGTTTGAAAATGCAATGCATGATTGTATACAGATATAAATTCTGTATACATAGAGTGAGAATGAGGGCTAATGCACAAGTAACATAATTATCTTTGTCAAAATTAGTTACTTGTATATTCCTGCATAACTGATCAGAGTACTGTGTGCATACACCCATTTCTAATAACTCATACAGGACACTGTGATGGTGCAGTGTTTTAGATACTGGTCAACACATAAGAAAATCCAGGTTTCCAACACTACCAGTCAGTTAATTCCAATGGCCTGTGACTGACAGGGGCCCTAAATTATTTGAAATGTATCTCTTACCCTGTTTTGGTAACTCCACTTAGAGAGATGCATTGCATATAGAAAATCATCTTACTCTTTAAAATAATTAATTACCTGTAATCAAAGCTCATTAAAGCAATTTTAGCACATCTATTTGCATGTTTGCCTTTTAAGTAACATGACAAAAAACCCATCCCAACCCATTTCTAAAAATTACAATGGTTTTTTAAGATTTATGAATGTTCTCTATTTCTGAATAAAAATACATTATTTTCTTATATAAGTTCTAAAAGTAGATAAAGAAAACCCAGTTCAATACCCAGTTAAAATACGACAACCCCTAAAACTGAAATGAATGACAACATTCCAAAGCTGTTTAACCATCTCAGTTTTTGGACTTTGTTGCAGCCTTTCTAAAGCCGGGGATCCTAGGACGGCCTATAATGGCCAAGGATCTGAGGACTGCCCTTTACGACCGAGGATCCGGAAACGGCCTCTGATGGCCGTGGATCCGGGGGTGGCCTTTTAAGGAATCCGGAGGCGCCTTCTAGCAGCCGATGAGGTGACCCCTTCAGCCGTGGATCCAAGCATGGCCTTTAACAGGCCCGACCTCGATTCCTCCGTGCCATCAGCTGCAGGGAATCTAAGCGGTGAGGTCCACAAAAGACTAGGCAGACTGAAAACAAAACATTAACACGCGCATACACATTGAACGAAAAAAACGAACATGACGCAACAATGAGCCGGCGATCACGTCTGTGTGTTCACGTCAGCAGGTAATTAACGAAAATTAAGTAAATTTAATAATGTGTGTTTGAGTATTTTCCATACTTTTGTCTGATTTTGGGTATTCAGCATGTTATTAAAGATAAAGACTTTTGACAGGATGTGATGATTTTCCATAGTCATTCTACATGTCTGAGCACAAACATAAATGCTTTTTGCATATATATATATATATATATATATATATATATATATATATATATATAT
>JAYJMA010133438.1:0-15824 GCA_036873895.1 Parotocinclus cabessadecuia | reverse complement strand
GCTGAAGTAATGGAACGTTTCTCTTTACTTAACACTCCATACATCACTCTCGTATCACACCTGCTCCGTCAGTACCGAGCTTCCAGAACCTCATATCCTACACACTGAGTATAAACAACAGCTATTTACTGTAAATCCCTCCGTTTTGTGATTTATAACATTCCTTTTTGTTAGAATTAATATTTATAATTGATTTTTTTAATCAATTTTTAGTGCAAATGTTCATTATTCACAACAAACTAAGGCTGAGTGGAGGGACGGTGCAGTCCACTAAAACCTGGACCTTGGGAATTCTGACTTCTGTGTGGGCAATGTAAAAAGGTGTCACACCTGGGTCCCTTGCTTTGAACTTGCACACTTTCAGATGAGCACACCTAGCTGAACCTGAAAAATGAACTCCATTTCTAGTTTGGACAGAGTAATTCATAATTAATAATTTGTGCTTTAAACATTAACCTAGTACTTCCATACGCAGCTGTATGGCTTTGCTCTTAACGCCAAACCTCTTGATCATTACTAATTGAAATGATTATCAGGATGTTTGGTCATGCTGCATTTATTCTGAACTTTAATAGTTGGATTACTCATGCATTATTAGCCTAATTGGCTTATTTTTGCTCGTAGGTCAGTTTTTTGGTAGCGAGTGTAGAAATCGGGACCACCCCCCCTCCCATCACAAAGCTCCGTCATGATTTTTATTTTGCAGACAGTCAGGGTTTGTTTACCTTGTTGAATTACGCAGAGGCCATGCAGACTCGATCTATCGAAGTTTGATGTTCAGCAGATGCAGAAGTGCGTTGCCGTGCAGGATTAGGAAATCAGAAGTTTGGGACGCATGTGGAGGATATTTTTCCTTGTAGACCATTTATAAATCGTGTATAGTTTGTAGCTTTGTGTCCATATGTCGTCATGCTTCGGGAAGTTGTCAGCCGTGTTCAGTTTGTCAAGTGTTTGTATCCGCTGCTGTAAAACATTCATATTTTCTGCTCAGCCTTGGAGTTGCTGCTTGCTGTGACCCTTTTGATTGCTTTTTATTTTCCCTTTCAAAAGTCGCATTGTTCTGGAGCTGTGGTGGTACAGAGATTAAGGGACTCCACAGTGAACCAGTAGATTGAGTTTAAGCCCCAGTACTGCCAAGCTGTCCCTGTTGGGATTGTGAAATTGGAAATTAACTCTGCTGTTTGGTATTGCCTCATTTTAGTCGTCTTTAAATAATTAAATGCAATTTGTACCATGGCAGTATATATTTTTTTATTTTTCCCCCCAGATCCTAGTCAGTTAGCAATGTGATCAGATTTTCAAATGCGTGATCATTTTATTGTACTTTGTTTATTCTGTCGTTCTTAAGCCTTTTTTTTTTTTGCTTATTTTGCTGTTGTAGTTCAGAAATGATGTCTGACCCCCACCATGCAGTGCACCTCATGGTGTCCACACACTTGTGTAACGGCTTATAATGTAGATTTCCTTTAACCTTGGCTGTGCTATTCCAATGATTCCTAACCCTTTATGTAGCTTCAAATCCCCGTGGGTAGCATGAAGAGCTGCAGCACTTCAGATAAAGGGCTTGACCGAGATTAGAACTTACCCTGCTTGATCTCTTGGCAAAGAATCAAATGATTTTAAATAAACCGTTGCTTCACGTCGCACGTTATCTTGCGGTGAGAATTAGCATTTATAGGCTAATCAGTTTTAATGATGGCAGTCTTAAGATTGGTTCGTGTTCTTGTCTTCACAATAATGGCTCAGGCTATAAAGAATAACAGCTACTGCTCCCCAAAGCCAGACTGCCTGATAATGTGAAAGGATTTTATCGTATTATGTTCAATCCTTTAAGCTAGAAAGCAGGTTTAGTGTTTGGTTTTTGTGAAAATTGATTTTCTAATCTGGCCCAAACGTACACGGGAAACGTGTGAAATGTTAAATGCCGCATGCACACATTAGGTGGGTGATATGACAAGTCCTCTCGTGTAGTGTTGTCACAACTACTACAGTGAGTCAGAAGTCACAGGACGCGTCCGGTGTTGCGTCGTGGACTCAGCAAAGGCTGTCAGTAGCGGTTCTTCAGACAAGCACTACATTTCTTGTTGTCCACAGTCCCGGTTCCTCTGAATTTGGCTGTTAATTTATAACAGTGCTGTGTGTAATTGGTGATCTTTCTGGGTGTTAGTTGTTGAAGTCCATTGCTATGATGCGGCTGCTGCGTTCCCCAGACATCAGAATCGTCAGTTCCGGTTTGTTACCTGTGAAGAACAACAAAAGTTTTGAACTTTGTACTGATAACGTTTGAACCACAAGAGATATTACAAATCTGATTACAGCAATCTGAGACGAATCTGACCCCCTTCCCAGTGTAAAAAAAAAACTTGCCCTTGATCCAGTATGACGACTTCTAAGCTGGCAACCATGTTCCAGACATAGCCTAAAAGCTAGGCTACCTCACCCATTACTTGCTGGGGGTCTCTTCTCTTTTGTTTCTAACATAAGTGCGTCCTGTGACTTCTGTCTCACCCTGTATGTCAGGGTTGTTTTTTTTGGTGTAAAAACTTTATTGGTTAATTCAGTGTTACCGTGCTCGTTTTAGGCATGACATTTTAAAACTGAACCCTATTTCTGAATACAGGAGAAACGTTGATTTTGTTGTGGGCTCGTATACTTTTTTGCTGCTTTAAATGGATTTTAAAATGCATTTTGTGGGTATGGTAGCGTAGTCTGTGCCCTAGTCAGCATAAAGGGTCGTCTGGAATCACACATTTGTGTGTGTGTGTGTGTGTGTGTGTGTGTGTGTGTTAGCAGGTGTTGATACTCCTTGGGGAGAAGTGGTTAAAATCGTGTACACCATCTTAATCTTTAAATGCAATTCCTTTGACTCTTTCTCCTGACATCTTGACTGTTTCTGAATGTTACCTCATGTTATTAGTGATTTAAATGTTTTCTGGTCCTCTTCCGCCTTCCCTCAGCCTCCACAGCACGTCACCTTTATTTGCGCGGTGGTGTCGGCGTTGGCTCCATGATAAAGATCTACGGCGGCCGTAAGAGGAATGGCGTGTGCCCCTCTCACTTCAGCGTTGGCTCCAAGAACGTGGCCCGCAAAGTGCTGCAGGCCCTGGAGGCCCTCAAGATGGTGGAGAAGGACCCCAATGGGTGAGGATTTATCCGTGGGGTCATAAATGGCCGTTTTGGGACTCGTTTGCTTGGGATTGTTCACTCGAAGCAGCAGTTTGCAGAAAAACCCACTTGCACGATTTGCTCACTTCATTAGTTTTTGTTGAGTTGGAGCTGGAACTTAATGAACGTCTTTACCCTAGCGTTTCTGTAAATGTGTTTAACGCCGTTTGTGTAATCGTACCAATGAGTATCTGAGTAAACCTCGAGCTTTTTGGTTTAATTAGGAGTACATATTTAAAGCAAACGTTTGCCTTTAATATCTAACCCTCTCTACTCTGTCCCTTCACAGTGGGCGCAGACTGACTCCACAGGGCACCCGGGACCTGGATAGAATCGCCGGCCAGGTTAATGTTCCTCACATTTAGTAGTATTGTGATTCTAGTAAACCTATTCACAGAAAAAAAAAAAAACAAAAGAACTGTAAATGTGATTCCACGTTACTCTGACAGACCTTAATTTTGAGCATGTTTCCGGCGGCCCATCAGCTAAAAAAGGCTACCTCGCAAATTGCGAGCACTAAATTCAAACCCACAGCGTGCTCGCCATCACAAACGTCACGACTTTTGGAAATGGAAATGTTGGCTTGTTTTTAAATAATTCTGAACTCCCGGGCCCGACTTTCTAAAACCCCGCAGAGCGTTAAGCTCCGTAATGGGAATCTGGGCAGGTTTTCTCAGGCTACAAGAATCTGATCAGTATTCAGCTCTGAGCAATCGGTCCAGATGCACATTAGCAATGAAACCTGAATCCTGCAGCCATCCATCACTTTAAAACCTTGAGCTGTGATGCCGAAGGCGTCAGTTTCAGCAGACAAATACAGCGGTGCCGCATTAACTCGGGACATGCGATTCAACGAAGACTCTCGTGCCCCCAACCCCCAGAGGCTTGTGCTGCTGCTCGGCCCGTCGCGCTGACAGTCCGAGGCTGCAGGAAGTAAACAAGCCGATTGAATTTCATGCTGGCTGAGCAGCCGTATGGCTGCGTTTTGTTCCGCCTGATCTCCATAATGAGCTGAATTGCGATAAGCGAACCTGATTTCTGGTGCACATCCTCAGCTCTGCACTTCCTCCCTCTCATCTCTGGTGAACAGAAGTTGGTACTTGCTCAGCTCTTGGCTCGTGTTATTGAGGGGGTCTTATTAGAAGCGGTTTGACAGAGGTTATCTTGATCAGGGCTGCAGTTGTTACTTATGAATGTTTTTTGCCCCGGAGTTATGGCAAATACTTATTGAATGTTTTTTCTCATCCAGGTTTCAGCTGCAAGCAAGAAGATCTGAAATGTATAATAAACTTTTGAGAACTAAAATGTGGTTGTGTGGTGGTAAATGTCCTTCTGGATGATAATCTTTATGCTAAAGTATTTTCACTCAGTACGAGCCAAGTCAGTGTGTCATGTTTGCTCCAAGGAGCAAAATAAAAGTTTAGTGCATACTTTTCATCACACTCCATAGCAGTAGCTTGAGGAATGATGTTAACGGAGGTTGTCAGTTGAGTTGCCAGTTTTTAACGGCATCCTTGTCAAATTACCTACATTGTGCTTTCTGGCAGAGGAAATTCATTTCAAATTTGAGCGATCTGATGGTTTGAAAAATTCGAGCATTCTGATTGGTCGAAATTTTCGACCAATCAGAACGCTCGATTTTATCGACCAATCAGAACGGGGTATTTAACTCCGGATATATCCCCTGTTTTTGCGAGCAGGGTAACTTGTGTAATTGTTTTCCAGATTTAATGAAAACAAGTAAGCGTACGCCTGTTTTATATGCTGTACATCTTGTACCTGGACTAGATTTTAACCACATGAATTATTAATCAGTTTAGAATGAGTTGTCTACGACTACAGTCATCCAGATGACTGGCATACCACGTGAAATATCGTTTGGTGCAACTGCAGACCAGAAATCACATCGTTCTCGTGGCTGATCATACAGTATTGCAGATTTTGACTAGTCACCTGTATACATCAGTAAAACTTGTCATGGTTTGTGCTCGTTCACAAGCTCCGAGAGACCCCCGTTATTGCTTTTCCAGCCACGCAGGAGTGAATGTGGAAGGACGTGTGCGGAATCAAAAGTATTGGGCGGGTTTTGGCAGGTGAAGATGGACGCATTTCTCAAAGCTGCGTTACAATATTCTATTATCTTAAAAGGCCGAACCCAAATTGAGCGAGCCTAGAGCAACAGTGGAAAGGGAAAAACTCCCTGAATATAGAAGGAAGAAACCTTGGGAGGACCAAGACTCAAAAAGGGATCCGTCCTCCTTGGGTGGCCTAGATGTTCATTAAAATAGGTAAGTTGTAGTAATAGAAAAAAAATTAAGTAAATTATACTATTTTTTTAATTAATAATTAAATTAAATGACTAAATAGTATTAAGATATTGAGTCCTCAGCACAAACTTCTTGGCACATCGTCTCCTAATAACCTGCACTATGGAGTGGCCCAGGCATGGTGGAACTGGCTTCTGTTGTTCAGTTACCAGTGTGAAGTTGGATAAGAATGTGCCTTTGGGTACATTCTGGCTACATTCAAACAGCAGGCGAAAGTGAACCAAACCTGATTTTCTCACCAAATTCCTTTAGGTTGTTCACACTATAATTATTATTAATAATAATGATAATAACAGTTATAGAGACAGATATTCATCTGAACAGATCTCCGTTGAGGACTCAAAGTTAAGAGTAACAGTCTCTTCTTTAATGGCCGTGTAAAGAGGGTCCTCCTTTGATGCTTCAGCCACATCCTCCCCGTGGGCGTTTGTTCATTTCTTTAGAAAGTTCCTCAAACACGGAACGGCTGCGATATGCGCTTCACATTGTGTTTGCACAGAGCCATCACCCCAAATATTTCCGAGGGCTGTTACTTCTCTATTGAGCATATGAAATGGCGTCCATTTATCGTTCTCCTCGGCGAGAATTTATGATGCATGGTGAGTAGGAATGATGGAAGAAGTTGCATGAATGCTGATCTAGCTGTTCAGACAGTCGCCCTGCCTGGTTTGGCTTCCAGGGGCACAGATTGGAACTGAAAATATCATATTGCATCAGCTTTGGGCTGTTGAAACAACACCAAAAATAACACATCTGGGTCACGTATGGCGCAGAAGATCCGATTCGGGCCACTTTTATCTTTTGGTCACATACATTTTTGCTTAGCCCTTTCCACAACCCCGATAGTCAAGATGCATGGAACAGGGTCACAGGGCTGTATTTCCAAAGGTGAAAAGACCAAGTTGTTCTTGCTTAAATGCTGGAGACTTTTGTGTATGTTATATTTGTACTTCCTGTTTCGATCAAGTGCATTTTCTAGCTCTCTCCGCTGTTGGATCTTGTCTTTCTTCACCTTTTTCTGAACATGCTCAAATGATCTAAAACATAAATACAACAGGACCCATGGGTAGCACCGCTGCCTCACATCAAGAAGGTCCAGGGTGGAGCGGCCTGGGTCCTTTCTGTGTGGAGTCTGCATGTCCTCCTCTTGTCTGCGTGGGCTTACTCCGGGTAGTCCGGTTTTCTCCTACAGTCCAAAAGACATGCATGTTAGGTTAATTGGCGTCTCTAAAAGTGGCCCTTGGTGTGTGACTGTGCGCCCTATGATGGATTGGCTCCCTTGTCTAGGGTTGTTCCTGCCCTTCGCCCAGAGACCCTGTGTGGATTAAGCGGAAGGTAATGTATGGATGGAACAGGGTTCGTTAGTAAATTTAGTCTTCTTTAATGTTGAGTCATCATATATTCAGGAGAGACAGAAGGTTAAACCAAAACATTAGTCCCTAGTCAGTTTACTGTGACCAACAAACATAATGCTTGTCTTGTCAAACAGAAGCACAAGAAGACAAAGAGGACATGCAGACTTCTTCACTGTGCCGCCCCACACAACAGGGTAAGATTCAAAGCAGATTAGTGAAACTCCTAATTCAGTGTTGGACAGAATATCATCTTCTGAATGTCAGTCAACATTTAACTCGACAGTTCAAGCGTTCTGATGACGGTTCAGGAAAGAAGGATCTGACTGCACAACCCCAGTTTCACACCAGCCGTTCCAGTCGAACACGGCGACTGTGCCATTCAAATAACGACCCATATGGTTATGTTCAAGTCTGGTAAAGTAGTTGTATCCCTCCACTCAGAATATACTATAATTGTTATTTTATGGTTTCAGGGAAACATTACCTTCAGCAGAAGCCTGAGTAAAGTAGTTAATTCAACCACTCGGTAATTATTATTGTTGTTATTTCAAAAGTACACTGCTCACAAAAAATACAGGATGTTTCATTTTAAAGTATCCCTTATGTTTTATAAAACAATCAATATAATCATAAAATAAATGAAACAGTAAAATATTATGCTAAATCAAGAAGTTTTATTTCTCCACAGACTGCTCAAAAAATGAAATATCCCCAATAAAATGTCCCCTACGTTTCGTGAGCAGTTTAGTTCAAGGCAAGGAAAATTGAGGGATATTTTGTGATCACGGTTTTTTCAGCTCATTAAGGAATTCGGTTCCTAAGCCTCCTAGGATTGACTCTATGAGCCTTTGGACTTGCGCCATGAAAGAAAATACTCTTTACGCCATGAATGTCAGGTGTTCACATAAACACATTTGTTGTAGTTTAATTTTGTGTGTTATTACGGTCAGTTTAAACCCGTTTAGCCTATTTTCCTGCTGCCATAGTGTAAATGTAAGCGAAACCTACGTATTAATTAAAGAAAACTTTCAGCTTTTGAGGTTAAACTCGAGGGTAATGAAGCGACGTCTACGTAACCCATTAGGCCACATTAGCTATGGTTTCAGGAATATTTCTAACACGCTTAAAGGAAACCCACGTACAACGACTGAAATGTTGACCAGGCCAACAATTGCTAAGGAGAACCAAAACATTTGTGAGCTGAATTTCAAACGTTTCGAATTTTTGTAGCTTCAAAATTTTACTGCATCAAAAGCCTAGTTCTGTCCAACCATATCCAATAATAATCAAGGTAATACACCTAGGGCAAACGTCTTTATTATAGATATGTTCCTCCAGAACTACAAGCATTCACTTTAATAACTGATTGTCATATAATACACCAAATAAATACATGAATTATTGGAAAATAATATAATACATAATAATACATGTACATTTACCTCTGTTAGAAAAAGGAATGTGATGAAGATTGTGCGCTGGTGTGTTTTTAAGGGTTTTTTTTTTGTTTGTTTAATATAGTTTTTGAGTTTATAGTTTGCAAATAACAATATTGACAGCTTCAACATGCACAAAACAAAAGGTAACAAAATAACACAACACAAAACAAATACCACGGGGAGTCAGATACAAGTAAAAACCTTTTTACCTGTACCACAATTACAAACCTTAATTAGTTTTAGGTTAGAGTTAGAGAAATCCCATTTGTGGATAAGAACAATAAACTAGTGAAACGGATGAAGGGAGAATTTTATCACGGCAGCACAACGGACTCTTCTGGGGACTCCAATGACGTCGCTTAACAAAACAAATAAACGATCACGCAAGAGACGTCTATAGAGTCAAACCATTATTTTATGGCAAGATTGGGAAATAGTTTAGTTCCAACGCACAACGATGATGCGGGTACAAATCTAAATTATTTTTTTTTCTGAGAAAATGTACGCGTTAAATTAACCATAAGTCCAAAAAACAACAACTGTGTGAACATCAATTTGCTTTTCTACTACATGTTAAAAACATGCAAAACTTAACAATAGTTTGTTAAGGGTCTTGCTCAAGGACCCAACTGTGCTAGCTTGACCTTTTGGTCCAGATTCCAGTACCTTAACCGCTAGGCTACCACAGTCGCACTTATTCTTTACTTTACTTAGTCTTATAACTTAGAAAAAGTGTCCATGATGCCATAGTTTCAGTAGCATCTAGCGAACTCTAGGTGCCAACACTTTTCCCCCTACATTTATCTAGGCTTAGTCTTGGCTGTTGACTCATGGTGTCACTTCTGCTCTACATAAAGTCACAAATGGATTAATAAGAACTGTACTTTCCGAGCTTATTTAGGTTCTGTTTTTAGCTGCTCATGAGGACCAGGACAGTAATATCACTGCTGATTGAGCGCAAAGCGTGTTGTTGTACATAAAGCATCAAACTAAGAGATTTTATTCTATGACTGTAGTGTTTAACTATCGACCAGTAGAGGTCAGGCGTTTCATGTCGGTGTTTTAGTCTCTAAATATACTGCTCAAAAGTGGTAATAATAAAAAAAAAAATAATGAAATATCCCCTAATTTCTGTGACCAGTGTACATTTGAATTAGAAATGTTGAGCAGCGATGGTTAACACTACCAGAAAGAATATATATGAGCATCTGAAAGATTGAAAATGCTCCTGGAGATTTATCTCTGAACCAGGACCAGCAGATGGTGAACCAAATGAGTAATTCAAGCTTTTTCAAGTAATTAATCACTTTAGCTTCTAGCGGTTTGATTCTTTCTATCTGTTTTCGTGACAAGTTGACTGTCAGTTAAAAGAAGATGGTGAAGTGGAAGTTGAGCTGAGCAAGCAGTTCACTTCCTGTGCTGTATTTCTGCAAGTTGTCCGTCCCTGATGTCCGTTGCTCACAATGCATACTGAAGGGGGGCTGTGTTCAGTTCCTTTCTGAAAATTATGAATGTGAGCACCTCAAAATGTCTTAACTAAACCACTGGACATGTATAGTTTTTTGTTGTGCTTTAAAATGAGACACTGTCTGCTCACTGTCAGATGGGTAAGAAAACTCTTCCCTCGGTTAGGTGCATGTAATGCCGCCTTCTGCCCCTTTTCCCAAACTGGTGTATCTGATTAGCAGGAAAAGTGCTAAAGGTGAATTTCTGAATATTTGCAAAATGTATGGTTCCCTCAGTTATGTCATTCAAGCGATTAGGTAACACAGGATCATCACACTATTACATTTTCACCAGCATGCCTGATTGCTTGTAAGATGCTCTAATTGAGCAATGATATGTTATGTTTACTCAAGTGTTTTACTTGCTTCCTCTTTAGTCCACAGTAAATGTCAACTATAATATACAGTGGGTACGGAAAGTATTCAGACCCCTTTACATTTTCCATTCTTTGTTTCATTGCAGCCGTTTGCTAAAATAAAAAAGTTCATTTTATTTCTCATTGATGTACACTCTGCATCCCTGCTCGACAGAAAAAAAAACAGAAATGTAGAATTTTAGAAGGTATTAAAAAAGAAAAACTGAAATATCACATGGTCATAAGTATTCAGACCCTTTGCTGTGACACTTCATATTTATGAGTTCATATTTATGGTTCTGCTCCATTAGAGTCCAGCTGTGTTTAACTGAGCTGATTGGACTTTAATTGAGGAAAGGCACACACCTGTCTATGTAAGACCTCACAGCTCACAGTGCAAATGAGAACCATGAGGTAGAAGGATCTCCGAGACAGAATTGTGTCAAGGCACAGATCTGGCCAAGGTTACAAAAGTTTCGGCAGCACTCAAGGTTCCTAAGAGAACAGTGGCCTCCATAGTCCTTAAATGGAAGAAGTTGGGAAGACCAGAACACTTACTAGACCTGGCCGCCCAGCCAAACTGAGCAATCGGTGCAGAAGAGCCTTGGTGGGAGAGGTAAAGAAACCCCAAAGATAACCGTGGCTGAGCTCCAGAGATGCAGTAGGGAGATGGGAGAACGTTCCACAAAGTCAACTCTCACAGTCAGGGCTTTAAGGTAGAGTGGCCCGGACGGAAGCCTCTCCTCAGTACAAGACGTATGAAAGCCTGCATAGAGTTTGGAAAAAAAACACATGAAAGACTCCTAGACTATAAGAAATAAGTCTGGTCTGATTTTTGGTGTTAATTCTAAGCATTATGTGGAGAAAAAAAATCAAGCACCTGCCCTATACAATCCCAACAGTGAAACATGGTGGTGGCCATTGTTCTTCCAGACATATCCTGGAAGAAAACCTCAGAGGACCTCAGACTGGGCCGAAGGTTCGCCTTCCAACAAGACAACTAAGCACACATCTAAATTCACAAAGGAGTGGCTTCGGATAAACTCTGTGACCATTCTTGGCTGGCCCAGCCAGATGCCTGACCTAAACACAATCGAGCATCTCTGGAAAGACCTGAAAATTTCTGTCTACCAACGTTCACCATCTAACCTGATGGAACAGGAGAGGATCCGCAAGGAAGAATGGCAAAGAATCTCCAAATCAAGGTGTGAAAAACGTGCTGCATCATTTCCAAGAAGACTCATGGCTGTACTAACTCAAAATGGTGCTTCGACTAAATACTGAGCAAAGGGGCTGAATACTTACGACCATGTGATATTTCAGTTTCCTTTTTAATAAATTTGCAAAAAAAATCTACGGCTGTTTTTCTCTGTCAAGATGGGATGTTGAGTGTACAATAATGAGAAATAAAACAAACTGTTTTGATTTTAGCAAATGGCTGCAATGAAACGAAGAGTAAAACATTTAAAGGGGTCTGAATACTGGCTCTTTTTAACTCTCCCTTGGATTCTATTTTTCCCCAAAACTATCAAATAATGGAACCATAAATGCTGACCTTAGCCTCAGTGATTGAGGTCTGCTGTTCATAAAGTGTTCCCCTGGATTATTTAGGAAATTCTTGGTTGTGAAGAAAAACAGTAAAGAAATTGTTAGGTTTGTAGTTTACGAAAGAAAGCTTGACTAATATTTGCTTGAGCTTGGAATACCTTATGTGGTCTCAGCCTTACTTTGTTGGTTGTCTTTACTTCCTTTATTTTGAAACAGGGAAGTCTATTTCTAATCTGTTTTATTTGTGTCCTCAGTTCTTTGTTCTAATTTCCCACTTTCTTTCCAGCTGCTCTACACCATTCCTTCCACAGGGGATCCCAGGAACGAATCCCCCTGAAAATGCACACTATCAAAACACCCAAATCAAGTACGGAACACACCCACATACACAGTACATACACTGCTCGCAAAAATTGTCCACAAAAAAACTTTTCCGCATTACAGAAACGATAGCATTCATTCATGCAACCATTGCTCCAGCGAACGTCAACATCATTCATTCCTTCATTCACTTGATTATCCACTTAATCCTGAACAGGGTTACTGCCGTTTCAGTGAACAGCTGGACTCATAGGGTGCATACAGGAACAACTTACACTCACACAGTAGGGTCAATTAACCCAAAGCATGTCTTTGGTGTGGAAGGAAACCAGAGTACCCAAAGTAAACCCATGGGGAAGACGAGCAGAAAGGACACACAGAGGATCGAGAAACAGGACCTTCTCGCTGTGAATTGACCAGGTTAACTATAGAGCCAGGCTACCAGTCGTGAACATTATTTAGTTCACTGATCTTGTTTGCAACAGGATTCTCTGTTTTCTACCTTAATAAGCACGAAATTGAAAAACAGCTACAGAATGGGTGCCAAAAAATGATCAAATTCTTTTACACATAGCATCAAACACATCCTTCAGAATCTGTGGTGAATTTTCTATTTCTCTCTCTCTCTCTCTCTGTGTGTGTGTGCGTGTGCGTGCGTGCGCGTGTGTGTGAAGAAGATGCATAGCAAGAGACATGCACATGCAACTTTCAAAATGCCACCTTTTACTAACAGAAATTCTAAACGGTTTCAGTTTCCCTAACCGAATGTTACCTCGGGAGGCTCATTTTGATTTTCTGCTTTTTTTTCTCATAGCATCTAGTGAACTTTTGTATCCTGTCTCATGACTTCATGTGATTGAACACATGAGAAGCAGAAACTACCGTCACAAGTTTCTTCTAATACACACTTCCCTGCAGATCCTGTCAAAGTATTGAGACACAGATATGGTGTTATGGTCTGAATTTGGCAGGAGACTCCTAATCCCAGACCCACAGTGTAGGCCAGGAGACCTTTTTGTTGCCATCTCCAGATTATTACACGTTGAACCCTCACTGCTGGAAGCTGTGGGCTTTGTCAAAGATCTCCAGTTTCTTTTCTCAGTGTGCTCAAACCACCATGACCTAGAGCATCACCACAGCGGTATTATGGTTAGGCTCTGGTTTAAGTTCTATGCTCTGCTTTCATTTGCTTGAAACGTACCACTGATGTGAACTGTATCTCATGACTGTAGGCTTGATTGTAAATCATTTGCTTCCATTTGTTTGTTTTTGATGCTATGCACAGAAACTTAGCATTTACGGCTGTGATAGCTTAAATAGATATAATAATATAATATAATAAATAGATTGTGTGGTCTAACCTCTTTATTGCCGACCTACTTCCCAAATAGCAGACTTGGTCAAATATTGCTCAATTTAAGCACTTTCGGCTCAAATATGGTTATGGCAAGTGTATCGTGGTCAATTGGCAGCCACGCTCTGGGCTGCATGTGATTTACATGTAAGCCATTGTGCAAGTGTTGCATTTTGGGCAAAATGTGGCCCGCCAGGTGCAGTTCTGTCTCTGTGTTAACAGCCATATTCGGTTACAGTCATCATGGTCATTCCACGGGAGCCAAGGGAAAAGGCAAATGTGGGCCGTCCCTCATTTTAGACTCTGGACCGCATCAGGTAATATGTTTTTTTTTCTTTTGCTTTCTGCTTTTTTCCCCCATAGCATCTAATAAACATTTGTATTTTTTAAGCTTATTAAGGTTGAATTACCAGCATCTATCTTTAGCAGTCTGTAATTATGTACATAGAGTCTTCTGGATAATATTCATAACCTGACAGGCACTTTGACTTGATAATCTCCGCCTTCTTTTAAAGAAATATCCAGATCATTTTTAAAGAAGACACAAATCAAATCTTCAGGAATTATTATTAGGGTGCAGGAAGAAATTCCTGAAAGAGTCTTAGGCCATCATCCAGATCTCTGTTGTAGCACCCGACTCTCTCCATCAGACTCCAAACCAGATCAAAGGCGGTGCTAAAAGCTAATGTCTGAGAGGATGACTGAAATGCTATGTGCAGCAGGATTCGTACTGCATCAGGCTTATGAGCCAAAGTAAAGCAATTCTACTGCTCACAAAAATTCGGGGATATTTCATTTTAAAGTGTCCCTAATTTTTCTGAGACAAGAAACTAAAAAAATCTGCAGGATCAAGAACTGCTGACTGTTACAGATTTTCCCCTACCTAAACCCAACTGAGCATGGGGGCACTTCAAGAATTCAGTAGCATCACAAGGTGCTTTTTTTTGAAGATGAAATCCTGCTGGATACGATTTTACACAAACTCACAGCTCAAGTGCATAATGTCATCCAAGAGTGGAACATGCCACATACTAATATCTTTTTGAAATGTATCCAAATATTATTTTTGAAATATAAAATGTTTCTCTCAAAATTAGGGAATATTTTAACATAAATATTAAGGGACTGTGGTAGCCTAGCGGTTAAGTTACTGGACTATATAACCAAAACATAACCAAACATGTCTTGTTTAATAAAATCAAATGCTTCTTTTAATTTACTTTTTTAAATAGCCCCTCATTATTTGTAAGCTCCTCATTATTGATTTACAATGAAAACACTGTTCCAAATTGACATAAAACATGCAAAATCTAAGCTTTTTCACTACTAGTTTCAGACATTTGCACAGAATTGGCAGAGTTGGCTCATTAGCCATTATTAGGTTATTCTCTAAGACCAGCTGAAAGACGTGTGTGTGTGTGTGTGTGTGTGTGTGTTTGTGAGGCTATATGCTGTTTGCAAAATTTGTAAGTTTGCTATGTTTTACTATGGTTGTGTTTTCCTACGCTACAGCAAAGGCTGCTAACATTTCACAATAACTGGAAGTAGCTGGTGCTGCTGTGTAGTTAATTTTGGTCATGTTCAAGAAGTTACGCAAAGAGCAAAACCACAAATACCCCACCCTTTTTGTTAAGATCTCGAACTGGGCAGTTGCTACAGATTCCAGCGAAACAGGAAATTTGTTTCTCCACTGCTGTTGTCAAATGTTTGCAAAATATAATGGTACAATACCGTGTATACAATAATCTCACGTATGTACATACATACACAGATTAATGTGCGCCTTTTGTCTGGTCACTCAGATTGAAAAAAATATGTCTGCTGCCCTGAAAGTTCTCAAGAGCACAGTGCCTTATAATTCTTGTTGAGAAGAATGAAAGATGTCAACCAGGACTGGATCTGGGCACCCCACCAAACTAAATAATCAGGGGAGATGGGCCTTTGTTAGAGAGAAGACAAAGAACTCAGTGGTCACTCCAGGTGAGTTTGGTAGGTTGCCCAGGTCCAGTCCTGGTTGATATCTTTCATTCATGAATCATAAGGCACTGTGCTCTTGGGAACTTTCAGGACAGCAGACATTAAACTGTACCTCCGAGCAATCCTGTCTCTGAACCTTACAGGCAGTTCTCATGGTTCATGGTTTTGGCTCTGATGTGAATCGTTAGCTGTGAGATCATATAGAGAGGTTTATTGACGATTATATGCATAGTCATGCACATTCTTGGTCATTATATATACTCTGAAATGATCTGTTGCAAACGTTTCACAAAAGCAGTGGGGGAAACTGCTTCATAGGTTTCGTGTTTTGCTGAAGTCAAAACAAAATTGTGGTCCATCTGTTTCTCTACAGTATTTCAATTCAATTCAATTTTAATTATATAGCGCTTTTTACAACGTAGCATCGTCTCAAAGCAGCTTTACAGTAATACAATTATCTAAAAGGCCAATCACAAG
>JAYJMA010133427.1:3838-15825 GCA_036873895.1 Parotocinclus cabessadecuia | reverse complement strand
TCTCTCTCTCTCTCTCTCTCTCTCTCTGTCTCTCTCTCTCTCTCTCTCTGTCTCTCTCTCTCTCTCTCTCTCTCTCTGCCTGTCTCTCTGTCTCTCTGCCTGTCGCTCTGCCTGTCTCTCCCTCGCTCTGCGTCTCCGTCTTTCTCACCGTGTCCAGGTTCTGCATGATGTCCTGAAAGGAAGGGTGTGAGCGGAACTGCTCGAAGAGCTCCCTCTTGTAGAGCAGAGCGTAAACCAGGTTGGGGTTGTGGTGGAGAGAGTTGCTGAGACAGGAGTTTATAATCTCCAGCAGCATGCGAATCACCTCCTCGATCACACTCAGGTCCTGAGCCTAAAAGAGAACAAGGAACAAGGAATGAATTATAGCTCTCGATGATAAAAAGAGAACCCAGCTTAGGATTCTTTGGCGTGTTCCCAAACACCCGATTAATCGTTTAACACATTCACAAGGTCACCAACCTCAGAAATATGTATGAGAATGTAAGCACGGAGCGCTGCGTTCCGCATCACGCGTCTATTCCGTTTCAAGCCCTTACAACCGTAACGCTACTGAACGCAGCTTGCTTAATTGCCATGTGTAACGTCCTTAACACATTTCCACTGTCCTTCACTGTACACTCTGTATAAGCTATGGGCTAAAATGGGTTAAGCGAGGCTCTCGACATCATTTCTCCGCTGCAAAGGGGGAGCTTTTTCTGGATCGCAGGAAGACATTTCAGTCTCACGAGGGGTCTCGAATTAAAAAAAAAAAATCTCACGGACAGATACATCTGAGGAAGGTCTGAGTTTTTTTTAAACATTAAAACGGGGGCAGCGAGGAGAAGACGGAGCCAAAAGGTGGCTGAGGGTTCAGCCGAGGGCGGCGGAGGCTGCACGGACGAGCGAACAGGCTGGTGGAGGAGGTTAAACGGAGAGAATACTGATCAGGCCTGGAGCCTCATTTATAAACATTTCATATGTCCAGAAATGAATGGGAAAGAGGGCTGGACACGGGCGTAAGCACCCAGGACAGGATATGAGGTTACGAAGGACAGGGCAGCAATCAGGACAAGAGACGAGGATATAGATATAGAAAAAGGCAACGAGAGGAGGGAGGCTCGTAACCTGGCTGGACGAGGAGGTCGGATAAGTGGCAGCAAGCAAGGCACAAGACTGGGAACTGTGGGAAGGACGTGAGACTGGATCGGGTCGTCTGATGGGATTCAGCGGGCCATAAGACGGGGGATCAGGACGTTCAATAAACAGCAATCGCTGGAGAGATAAGTCGATCCTTAAAGTTGCCATGAGGTTCCACGAACATCCGAGTGGCCGAGTCGTGTCCTAGGCTCTCACAGAGTACCATTAATGCATCATTACAGGTCACAACACAGCGAGCATGTGGAAAAAGCGTCGGCCATTTTCCCAACCAGGCTATTTTTAAACCCGAATGTAAAAGGTGCCGCTTAATAAAACGAGCCTACGTGCACCTACACGTTTCAGGAGTGCGTCGGCGGTCTGAACGTTCGCAAAACGCCGAAACACAGCGCTCATCAGGACGCGTATTCTCCAGCAGTCCTGATAATAGTAACCACGGACATGCCCATTCACGATCAACAATCCACAAGGCAAGTTATTTGCATGTAATTATACGCGCCATCAATACCTAAAACCTAAAGACAGACAAATGGAGTGCTACAAAAGCAGAGATGTGTTTGTACAGGGACGTGCAGGGACATACAAACTCAGCGAAATTACTGAACCACATCAAACACTCCTTTGTGTTTAAACAAACACGGCTGGCATTAAGAGATAGCAGCGCTAGAAAATGAAAGGTAAAAAAAAAAAAAAACAAATAAAAAAAGTTAAAACAGAAAACCTCTTTAATCCCCTGTGACATTCGCTCGCTAATAGGAAAGACATGCCTTTAAATGGCTTTTTTTTGTACAGAAACAGACCGTCGCTGCTTCTTAAGCGGGTCATACAGTGAACACCTGGTGAAAGTAACGTGAGCGAGCGTCAGACATCAAAGACGGATGGGTTTACGCATATTAGCCTTTTCTGAATGCTCGAGGATTCTCGGTCCTAAATGATAACGTGGAAAAAAAAAGAAGAAAAAAAAAAAAAAACGGCCCGTAGTCGCATTCATAGAGCTTCAAAGATTAAACGGTGGCTGTTCCAGGGTCAGTATTTGCCCTTTTCGGATACTAATTGGTACGGTTACTTTAAATATTTTAAATAATGCTTGAAATCTAAATGGTTTTGACTCTTTTCAGATCGGGAATCAATTCATTAGTCATCAGATTTGTGGGTGTTCAAGTGCAGCGGACGTCTAACTCAAGCTCTCCAGCGCAGGCAACAAGGCTCGAGTTCGAAATACAAACTGAAATACAGGGCAAAAGGCGTAGGCCACCATTTAAAAATAAATACATAGATCGATATAAATAATATAATAAGGGTAATAATAATAATAATAATAGGATAATATATCCGCTTCAAACTCGTATTGAATAAGAGTAGAGGAACTATTTAAAAAGCGTTAACGTGTCCAAACTGTACTGCTCACATATATCGGGGACATTTCATTTTGATATAATTTTGTGAGCAGCAGATTTATATTTGGTTTTCATCTGAAGTCATTTTATTCACGTGTTAAAAGTAGGCTTTTCTTCCTTAAGGTCCTATTAACAGGCTGGGAATCCGTCGCCAGCCTTATTAACACTCTCACGGCAGCTATCTCATCAAAGTGCTAGACGCTGAATGGAGTCAGACCGGAGGAGCGCGGCATGGAGGGACGGGAACAGCAAGAACTGATACTAGAGGGTAAAAACCAGAGCAAAAAGTTTTCCGGGGCAAACGGGCAGGCAGAATTAGATGCCAAATCTACGCTCTACAGCCAGGTCGTGAATCAGTCGCACAATAATAAAACAGGACCATCAAGGGCAAGTTTGGAACTTATAGCCGGACTGGTGTACCAGTGCAGCTCCTTACTGAAGGTACGCATGGTGAGGAACAAAAGGATCCCATAGTTAAAGCAACGCCATTTTGGTGGTTCAGGAAGGTCCTTTCCAGTTTAATGAAATGCTGCGTCAGCTTTGGCGGGGAGGAACTCATTTGGCCTGCTCAACCCCGTCCAACAGCGTCATCGGCAAGCAGGTCATGCTGCTTTAACGGTGGCTGATCTCACTAAAGCCCTTGTGACTAAATGGAAGCGAATCTCTCCAGTCATGCTTGTAGAAAAAAAAAAGTGGAAAGCCTTCCCAGAAGACAGGAGGATGCAAGTCCAGAATAACACTCTGACATCACGCACCGTCTGCGTACAGATCGGTTTCCGTTTTCGCCTAGTCCAGAGTCGTTATTGCCAATTCGAATCGTGACAGAAAGTAGACAGTGGTCTCAATCTGGAATGACAGTCTGAGTAAATACATCAGCCAGGCTGGCCTGGGGAAGAAAAAAGGGAAAAAAAAAAAAGGTGGAGCGTTTCCAGGAACTGAGACGAGAGGGTCTGTCTAGTCTGCCATTTACGACTGCCGAGCTGGTGCCAAGACTACGAATCGGGAGCGCCGGTCTAATTACGAGACACGGAGAGATGGCACGTTGGCACCGCGTCAGCCAGGAACGTATTAAAACCGGAGAGAGAGAGAGAGGCATAAGGCTCTGCAGCAGCTTAATGAGATTAACCCACAAACACACAACCACACAGGCGTGTACACACACGAAGCACAAACACACACCAGGGAATTCAGGTCAGATGCAAGTAGGTGACCCAGACAGCTGTGCGTCTGATTATATGAGCGACAGTGCTGGCTCTAAACGTGAGAAACCCACAGTTAATTCCAACATGGCAACATCACCGAGTCGTGTGAAGACGCCGTCTCGTTCCAGACAGTGCAAATACTACGCCGTATCCTAATTACGCTCCTTATCCAAGCAGCTCTCTTCCATCACCCTCTGCTTTGAGGTTTCTTCCTATTCGGATTCTCACAAAACACGACCGCAGGTTTTAATGGCAGGAATCACAAAAAAAAAAAAAATCATGGAATCGCGGTGCATGAACGAGAACGAGTGGAGTCACCAATCAAGAGCCTACGCTCTCATTACCCGTAAATCGTACGTCTTTTGATGGCAGATGATGCATATTTAACAGAAGAGACATATGTAAGCGCTCTCATGTAGTTAAAAAAAAAAAAAAAAAAAGTGTTCATGCTCTTTATTGTAAACATTTATTCCCAATACAATAATCTGCGTCTAAGATTTTGATTTCCCCTCGGCCAGTTCTTGTTCGCTCATTTTCCGCAGCTTTGGTTTGATGTTTTTCCTCCTTTGCGCTCTCGTCTGAGCGGATTAACCTAAATAACGGCAATAACCACCACGAACACAATGGAAATGTTCCTCGGAAAATGCGAGGACTTGAAGGAATAATCAAGTCGTCCTTAAAACGTCCGAGAGCCCTTACGGTCGAGAATTGCATTTTAGAGCATTATGAACTTTCAAGTTTATTCGCAAGACGGATTCCGCGAATCTGGGCCGAGAGCCTTAACGACGGCACGATAAAACGCGTAGCGGGCTCGCAGCAACTGTGTGACGATTCCCAAACTCCACAATGCCGTTGTTCTCGTTGTTTTAACGAACCTCTGGCGATAAGCAATCTTCAGCTGATCTTCTACAGGATTGAGCTTTAACGCGGCTAGATTGGGTATGACATCATCGGGCAGATGACATCAGTGTCGCCTTGCGTCTGACAGACTCTACCTAGCTGAGAATGGTAATGAGATGACGGAGAGACAGAGAGACGGGGGTGCATTAGCACAGGGCTTATCAGCATCTTGCCTCAGAGCTATTTGCATAAGAGACTCTTCACACAGTGCATACAGAAAACGCACACAGTTAGATAAGCCTCGGCTGCTGAGTGCATGTTTGTTGCGTCTTGAGCGTGTAACGAGGGCGGATAGCGATAGATCGGCACTGTCCTCGGCTTGTTCTTTGCCTCATCCTGCTCCGTTCGTTTCTTATACCCAAACACGATGTGCTTGTTTCCGATTGGCTGCCAGGTAATTCTTTAGAACGGGACACCCAGATGCGCAGAACAGACGTGGTTAAACGTTCAGAATTGGTGCCCTGGATGAAAGGCGTATCCGGACATGCCGGGTGATCCTGCAATAGCGTAGTTAGAATAGAGTCGGGAGATCAGGGGTGAGCCAAGAACGGGGAGCAAAAGGCATTTCAGGAAGAGCTGTACGCTATTAGCAGAGCGGGGAGGACGAGTGGGAGGCTCGGAGCAAAAGAAACGCGATGCGCGATGCCAGCTACTTCACAACCTGTAGCCCGAAGCCGTCGATGAAGTGATAAACAGCCTGAAAGAGCAGTGTGCTAGACAGGAAAGCGAGAGACTGAGGGAAGCGATGACACAAAGTGTGATAGGTGTTAATACTCAGGCGAGACAGGCTGCTTCCTCTCGTTTCGGGTTGGGCTGGCAGCGGTAATCGTGACGATGCACTCAAAACGCAAAAAGAGACCGAAACGACTACGCCAAAGCTCAAATAGCCATGGCAACGAATGAACACGGATTTAACGATTTGCTCGGAAGGACACACCCTGTCTGTTGTTTCTCGTAAAAACCCTTCAGAGTCCAGGTCGTCCAGGTTGTACCGTGGCCCTAATTACGAAGGGAATCGGATAATAAACGAACTCGCAGTCAGCAGACACTGCAGTTTGAATTCCGAATCTTGATACTCCATGACACCCTGTCACACTCTGATGGGGAAGTCGGCAGTGCGTGATGTAGGGAGGCACGTGGTGGGAGTGACGAACGCTGGGAAATGTAGTGAGGCAAGGCCGTAACCGTGAGACGTTCCAAACTTTATTAGAAATAAGCAGCATTCTCAGTAGCAGGAGCGATGAACGCTGGGAAATGTAGTGTTTTACGCTACGACATGTAAAGTGTACTTTGATCTCCTTTGTTTGCAATAAATTCAACGCATGATGGATTGGTTGGGACGCATCCGTGCCTGTAGCTGTAGGGAGAAAAAGGCGTCTGCTAAATGCTATGACATGTCATTAAACTAAATGGTTCAGGTTAATGGAGGCGTGTGGAGAGAAAAACGCAGAGGAACACTAATAAACGGTAAGCACCGTTGGTGTGCGAGTGTGTTTGGAGACACTGAATCATCATTACGTCGAGTTGCCTCGAACAGCAGGATATTGGGTAAAAAGACGACTCGCGGCGCTCCCACAGCCATGCAGAACGATTACAGCATGTTTCTTTCTCAGCATGGTTCCAGCCTCGAGCTCGGCTAGATGCGGCTAACTATAATTAGCAGGCACTGATTGTGTCTCCTGACTCTGCACAGCCATTTCAGCTCTCTAGGGAGAGACTGAGATGATTAAGACACGGTTTTTAGATTTTTTTTTGTAGTCTAAACTCTTCCTGGTGCGCTTGGAGAGAATGTATGATTACCATGCCCGAGCAACGTGGCACAAGGTTTCCTCAGATCGCCCTTCTAATTTAAGTTGACGTTGGGCGGGTCAAATATTTACGCGAATAAGCCTTCATATCCATCTTCAGACAGACAGACAGAGAGCTCATAATCTGTTCGTGACTCTCATAGCTAAAATGAGGTCATGACCAACACCAGGTCTTTATTTTTTGGTTATTCGACGATTATGTGGTCGCAGCCCCCAAAGCAAAAAGGGATTGGATTTTATTATTGGTGGGTAACGGGGGTCGGTTACTGCTGGCTTCTCAAGCTCAACAACTTCAAGCGATCTTAAAGAGAAAAGCCCTGGGATGTAGACACTGAGCTCACATTACCCGAGAAACCCCCGGTTGGAAGGGAAAAGGTGTGGACAAAAAATATTTTGAGGGGAAGCTGGTCCATTTTCTTGCGGCGTTAACGAAGCGTGAGCACCTAATTAAAAAAAAAAAAGACTTGATAACTGCGTGTTTTTCCTCCTAGAGCTCTTTTTCATTTAAAACTCTGCAACAGGATTCCATTCAAGTGCGCCGAGCTTTTTCTTCCGAGGCCGTTTTAAATCTTTTAAATGAGGAAAATAAGCTAAATATACAGTTGCATTAAAGTAGTAACCGAGCCTGTTCTAAAGCACATCTTCTCATTTTCAGATGGTGTTTGTACACGACTCCGGACCCGTCATATAACAGAGAGACGGAACAGTGAAAAACGCCCGGCGTTGACGTCAGAGCTCCAGCGCGTTTGTTGATCCGCTGCAAGAGTATACAGCAATCGGCTCCAGACAGAGCATCTCATTAGGAGGGGCTCGAGCCGCGAGGAACCTACGCCCCGTCTTACACACCTGATGCACGGTCGAGAGGAAAATCCCAGAATTCCCACTCTGCCTCGTTTTGCGCGTCTGAATTACAAGGGGAAAGTTACAACGCGCGTGAACCCAAACCTCCACCCCGGAGAGCTTCGGTTTCACCCGGGGCTGAGCTGACTTCATCCCTCAGAGGAGAGGAAGCGCGGCAGACGCCGTCGCGCATCCAGGGCGAAACAGAGAGTGCAGAGAGTACAGACGGTGTTACGTTAGGAAAGACTTCAGACATGAATTTCACAATGCAACAGACACGCTTATCCTTCAGTGAGCATGCCTTCTGGACAAAAAAATAAACGTACTTCAAACATTTCTACCTCTGCACAAGTCCTGTGTCGTCAGAAAACCGAGATATGCATCCGAGTGGTGAAGTGTAAAAGCAGGAAGGTTAATCAAATTCACCGCCATTCAGCACTAGAGTCACAGGAGCAGCTTTTTTCTAAATATATGACAATATGGACAGGCACCTTTGTCTAAATCAAGCCGTCCCTATGAAAGGGATTGTTCAGTCTGTGCACAAACACGGCCCGTATGAAAGGACGGCAAGAAAGCCAGTTCTCGGGAAGGTTCTCGCTGCTGTCTGCCGAGACCCAGATCGAACTTTCTGGACTGAAATCCAAAGCTTTCGGTTTGGTTTCATGCAAAACAAAGCTCGTAATTGAACATAAGCCCCTCGTTAAGGATGTGCTAACAGTTAAGCTGCTGTATTCCTTCAGACTGGCTAATGCCAAACAAGTTTTTCAAGTTTGCAACAGTAAAAGTGGACCTTTAGAGAAATTACCTCATCATCATTATTATAATTGTAGTACATTAGATGACATAAGATGATGGGGGAAGTATGATTAAGGTTAAACAAGCACGTTCCAGTGCTCAAAACATTCGAATAACACTGGCTAGAACGGACTTAGACTCATTATTATTACGTTTATATATAGTTATACCAGTATACTCATTATTATTTAGAGTATATTGACCGTGTACCGGTTCTCCATTGAGACATGATGGAGCTAGCTAAAGGCCCTACTCTCAGGGAGCAGTTCTCAGTCAGTTTGAAGATAGAACTCGAAGTGTGGTGAAGGGTCGTTGCCACTCTGTTATGGTTTGTGTATCCACGTGTCGTGCTGACACAACTTCAGGGAGCGGACTTTCAATTCCCCAGAATGTTCTTTAACTCCCTGTTATACCCTGGGGGAACCCATGCAGGGCTACGGGGAGAACAAGCAAAGTCCACCGAGGTGGAGTCCAGGCCATGAACCAAAGCAGGGATCCCTGGAGCCGCGAGGCAACGTTTACGTTTTATTTAAATGTATGTATTTTAGCAGACCCCCTTATCCTCTTACAAGTCGACGTACAAATCTCACAATCCATGCAATTGTGGGTCAAGGGTCTTGCTCAGGGACCCAACAGTGGCAGAGGTGGGATTCGAACCCTGGACCTTCCCATTCATAGCCCAGTACCTTGGCCGCTAGGCCACCACAGTCCACACAGTATATTAGAAACAGATTTCCCTGGTGTACAGAAGAACAGTTATTTGGCCACGGTGGTTAAGGTCCAGAGTTCAGTTCCACATCTGTCGGGTCCCTGAGCAAGGCCCTTAACCAACAATTACTTGGAACATAAGATTTGATTCGTTGCTCTGGAAAGGGGCTTCTGCTAACCACTAGGCCAGCACGGTAACGGTAACACAGCGACGGTCCCTTAGGGAAATGCATGCATTTAAGAATTGGATCCGAACAGCGAAAAGGCAGGCCAACATTTTCTTTGACACAACGAGCCACTGTTGCGGAAGGACTGCTGACCTTGTCACTGTACCGTGCCTGTAACTTTGGGTCTTAATACGTGCGCACACTGAAACGCATAAAAAAACAAAAGGAAGAGGCTGAGACCTAAAAGATCTCCAGTAAACTGACGCGCAGCTGCGATGATTGAACGAAACCCCGGCCCACGGAGAGGCCTCCACGTTCTGCGCCGCCTCGGGCAATCGGAAACCTCGCGCGGACAGCTACGAACTTCACACGTGCATGCTGTCCCGCCACGACTCCATCCTGTTAGCCTCCCTTTTCCCTTCGCAACTCGATTGCAAACCCACATTAAACAAACATTAGCTTCTGTCCCATAGCTCGATGTCTCGTTGATTCTCATTCTGACTCTCAGAACTTCCAGATGCCAGACGAAAAGCCTCCAGTGATCACTTTGTACCGCACACACACACACACACACACACACACACACACACACAAAAGCCGAGCATGGGCAGCTGCTGGCTCTTACACTCTGGTTTGACACTCCGGGCTGTTCCATCTGTGCTGTGAAGTACAGGGAGAACATGCTAATGCATCTCGGTCACAAAGACGGACGCTGCAGAAGGAGGCATTTCATTTGTTTGGCGCGCTGTGCTTCTGATAAACATCAGGCCATTATGCGTTCAGATGATTGATGCACCTTCTGTAGGTTACCTCATCATCGGCTAACGAACACAAGAACTGTTAATACAGGCAAGCACCATTTAACGAGCTTTAACGGCACGGCTCTTAATTATAACACTGGAAAAGGAACTAAAATCTTTTATGACAATCAATGCTGCGGATACACGTGCAGAGGTGGGAGTTTAAAACCAAAAGTCCCAAAACCGGTTAAAAAAAAAACAAAAAACTCTGAGTTCCTTCGCAGATTCCTTCCTGTTTGGCCGTCAGGTCTGAAGAGAAGTCAAAACAGGCAGTAATGAGAAGGATAAAGCCATCTCGAACTGAAATGATACACAAGGACCTGCAATCCGAAATGATTCCAGGCTATGTGAGCTAATCGGCGAGCCAGAGCAGTCGGACACAAAGTCCCGCGACACCGCGCATATTTCCCTGATATTATGTCTGGGTCGCTCTGTGTTCCCGACCGGCTGAGTGATCTAAATATAACAGATGTCTGCCTCTTTAGACACGACGTCTCAATCATATCAATCCGGTCGGAGACGGAGCGTTTTCCCACGGCTGGAAAAAGGAAATCCCATCCCCGTATCGGCGCTGCGAGACGCGCTCAGACGGAAGAAAAAAAAAAAAAAAAAAAAAAAAACAGCGAGGAAGGAAAAAAATCTGTAATATCACAAGTCTAAGCCTGGCTGATAAACAGGCGTCTGAGAAGCCAGGCTGTAATCTTCCCACACGCTGCAGTGGCAAAGCCCTGCAGAACACAGGCCACTTGTTTGGGTGGCGAGGTTTGTTGTTTTTTTTTGGTGTTTTTTCTGTGGCTGAGGTGCCGCGTGTTTGTGTCAGACACGGCGCCGGCGTGACGTCGAGACGAGAAGTGCGAAGGCGATGAAGGAACGGAGACAAAGGGAAGGGGAGACGGAGCAGGTGGATGAAGAGACGAGAGGGAGACCGGAGGAGTGGCGCGAAAGAGGCGAGGAGACAAAAGAGGGGTGCAGGGGAGTGCGTGAGGATCATTAATGAGGGCAGCAGACAGCAGTCTGACCCACTCAGACACGCGCCAGACGTCTGAGCAGTGCTCCGGGGTGACTGTTTGTGCACACGGACGTGCGCCGAATACAGAACAGCACACATTACCCAAAACCCGAATAAAAAGCAGGACAGTGCACAAGGAAAACAAGTCAAATGTCAAACTGAGCGCTACACAAGGTACAGGAGAGAAAGAGAGAGAAGTTATCAGATTTTTAATTCGATAACACATCCTGACTGTAAAGACATTTTTAACACTGACGATTAGAGACCATAAAACCCAGAACAAAGCCTTTAAATCCTTTAAAGTCAGATTAATAGCTCTTCATGCCAGGGGACGCTGTAGGTTTTGGATATTTATTTGATTAATTATTTTTCTATTGGCATATAAACTCGTATCACACATCCTCAGGCCCTCTACCGGCTCCCTAGATGACCTAAACATGAACTAATACAAATATAAACATTTCAGATTTGTTGCCTGGTCATAATTCCCTAAGCAATGAAGTAACAACTATTTATAACAACTATATAGCATTTACTTTATATTAGATATAATTAATCTTAGTTCTTTTATTTCTTTCGGGTATTAGGGTGTTTATTCTGCTGTATTGGTGCATTGTAGCGACAACTGAACTGGATAGGTTGGCAACCACTGAGTGTTTTATTCATGGTTTCAATGTAAAAAAAAAAATTAAAAAAAAATAAGGGATAAATTCGATGTCTGAATTGGTACAGTGAAGAGGCCTTTGAATTTCAAGGTTCCACTGTATACGGGAGGCTACTTACTGATTTTGGTATCTATGCCAAAACCGTGCCAGTCCCTATGGATACCGCATAATATACACATCCAACCAAAAGCTGAACTGAACTCCAGTCCAGAAGAAACGAAGCCTTACATTAATATGTGGGTTGCATCGTTAATCCTGACCGACGCACAGACTTGAGTTTACAGCCCGGTGGCGGACTGTGACGTCTCTGAGTGTGAGGGGATCGCCCGCACACACACACACACACACACACACACACACACGCGCACGCGCACGCACACCCCTGCCTTGGGCTATTGTCGTTCCCTTACACAAGTCGTCCCAATCAAAGCAAACTCTAACACTTTAGCTCTATTATCCATGGCAAATCCCCTCCAGCTGCAGCACAGCCCCTCCTCAGAAGGGCGTGGCAGAGCAGGTTTGAGACGTGCAGGAGCATTCGGTTGGGGGGGGGGGGGGGGGG
>JAYJMA010133409.1:0-15827 GCA_036873895.1 Parotocinclus cabessadecuia | reverse complement strand
ATATAAACTTTCTCCATTTTGTCAGTTTTTAATAATACTGTCCTAATTTTTGCCGGGTAAAACCTCAACCAAACTAAACATCATGTTTAGTTTTATCTTTCATAAATATATAAATAGATTTTTTATTGTGATTATTTTTGCCATTACACCCATCCTTACCCATCCCTACTGCAGACATAAATAAACATGTCACGTCTTTGACTCATATACACATATACAATATGTATGTTGTTTTTAGAATGCATTTGAGAGTGCATAGAGTCTGATGATACAGAATCATCTGAATGCACTACTAAAGTAATCACACTTCAGGGTTTAGTTGTGCTCAGTCTCAATACCTGTTCGCTTTTGAGAGCAAGTCGGAAATTCCATTTCCATTTAATACAAACTGAGAACCTTTTAAGCAGCAACCCCTCTGTTTTGCCCAACTTCACTACAAAAGGTGTCACCTCTGTCTGTCAGGCAGTTGACCCTGCACTTCGGAATCAGTGGGAATTAGCCTTCTCACATTGGCTTTTAGGCTGTTTGCTGGGTTATGTCAAGCATGAGCTTCACTCATTTACTCTGTGTAGAGTTGTAAGGTGATAGGGGCATCGCTAAGGTGGCCATCCTTCATCCTGACGATAAGTCAGCGACTCCCTTTTGTTGTTAGCATACTGCTACCTTCTCACGGGCTGAACGTTTGTGTAAAATGGTCCAAGGTTCAAAAGATAGGTAGTTGTATATAAGTGATTTCATGGCCATCAACAAACGTGTAGGTGATTAATCGTAAAAAGTCTGGTAGTTAAGAATACTCTGAGCTCAAAGATTTTTAAAGCAACGGCCCAAGATTTCACTCTTGTGGGGCAATTTAACTGAAACAAAGATACTCAGAATGTGACAACACAGAACTACAAACATGGCCTATATGCCTTTATATTTGTCTGTTTTATATTTCAAAAGTCTAATGTGGTGTTGCGAGCAATCTGGCGCTCAGGATTTTTTTCCTCCCATAAACATAACATTTTGGCAAGATTTAATACAAGATTTAATACTACTTTGGCAAGATTTAATACAATTATACCTGTGGCATAGTTCGAATGCTTTCACCCCAAAAAATAAAAAACGAGTTAAGGTTTGATATTTTTACTTTGGCAGAAGTAATTTTTGTTAAAAAAAAAAAAAAAAAAAAAAGGTTCAAGTGCCAAAAAATCCAGTGCAACAAGGGTGTGTATAATGAAATACATTGTAAAAAGCAAACATTAAACAACAAAAAAGAAAACTTGTTCAACTCGTGCAATGTATATTGGAACCTTAATAATAATTAGTATTATAGTGTTATAGAAATTCTATTTCTGATAAAATCACTATCATAGCCATATTATACTATATTATATTATTAGATTATTATATGTGTATTATATTAGTCTATGGGTTTGATTTCAGACATCCCCTCAGTCTTGATGTAACTGTCTCAGTGATAAGATGTACCAAACATGTTTGCCTCAATGGCAACATGGATTCACTTTCTTTTAACTTATTTCTCTATATCTTTCACTCTTTTCATGTATATATTTATGTTTCACCTTCTTTTGCTTTATCCATGTTTTGAATAATAATATAGGCGGAAAACAATTATTTGGGGGCTGGGCACATGAATCCTATTTGCATTACTTATTGGGAAATTTTGATTCTGATTTAGAACTTTAGTAACTAAATGTCCTTCTAAACCATTTAGGTTTGAGTCCCTGAATGTAAAAAACACAAATTCAGTAAGTGCTGAATGTAAAATAATCCTGCACTCATGTATTATTTTTTAGCCTTTGTTTTACTTGCACTGAACTGGCAATGGCCTAGCCCTAGTTTTTAGCCTAGTTTCATTTTAAATTATTTCGTTTTTGCTTGATTTTAAATTTATAATAAAGAATAAATTATAAGTAAGGGTAAAACTATAGGTTGAAAGGAAAAAAAAACTGCAGTGCTGATAGAATGCACCACATTTTGTTAGTATTTTTTTAATTATGTAAATATTTGTTCCCATTGAAAACATATCCATTAAACAATACATTTGTCTATCAAAGATAAATCTGCTAATGACTCTCAATACAATACAGACATCACCCACATTTGCCAAATTAAATAATGAGCAAAAGTAAACACAAAAGGCTTAGCAGATGTGGCTCTAAATGTTACCACTAACGATAACAGTTAGTACAGCTGAGGCATTGCACTGTCCAACAACAAACTAATGAAACAATATTAAACTTGAACACAAAAATGAAATTATGTTCAAATGAAAGAAGTAAATACTGTGAGTGTGTTTTCTTTACAGTGTAAGAGATGAACAATGGAAATGATCAGTAATTCCACAAAGCAAACACTAAGGGTTTGCAATAGGTTGTAGTTTACCGTTCAACTTCACTTGCAAAATACATATGGAACTAAGCTCCCCATGATTAAGTAATGGTGTAAAATAGCTGTCAATCAAAATGGGATTCAGCCTTTTGACTGATCCTTCAATCATCATCTGGAAGCTCAGCGTTCAGGCCAGCCAAATAATGGCATTTATGCAATGACCATCAAGTTTTGAATCAATGAAAAAATGTTGCTCCATTCAGTCCCATTGAAGTGAATAGACACAACCTCCACGGAGAAATGCATTGACCATAGACCGTATAAGGAAATGATTTCTTGAAATTTATGGCATTGCCGCTACCAGAAATGTATGTAAAGTTAACTAAAGTCAGGAAATTTGTGATAAGTAGCTAATTCTGAAGTCTTTGGGATGAGCATGTTTTAACGCATTTATAGTCAATGGAATTTGAATAATTTACACAAACTTCTGACCCTACCATCTGAATGTTTCAGCAGAATTCAAGACTTATCCGACTAGGCAACTTTTGTCCAGTCTTCTCTTGTCAAATTATGATTCGCCAATGCAAATTGTGCACTCAGTAACTTGTTCTTAGCTGACAGTAGTGGTACCCGGTGTGGTCTTCTTCTTCTTCTTCTTCCCACCTGTTATAATGTTTGACATGACATCCATAGAGGGTCTTCTGCATACCTTGTAGTTGCTGCCTTTCAGTCATTTTGAACCAGTCTGGCCATTTTTTCTCAGATCTCTGCCATCAACAAGACATGATGTCTAAACCCTAGAGATGGCTGTGGCTAAAAAGCCTTGTAGATTTGCAAATTTACACATTCACTCAGACCATCCCCTCTAGCACCAACAATCATGCCACTTTCAAGGTAATTTAAACAAGCTTTTTTGTTGCTGTCATGTGATTGACTGATTATATATTTGCGTTAATGGAAGGTGGAACAGGCGTGAATGTTTTATGAAGTGGATTCAAATACAAGATTTCATATTTTCTGCAACCTAGAGGATGTTAGAAACTCAGTCAGATTTGATGTGTTCTCTTTTGCTGCAAGTGTTCTGCTGTATTACATAATTGTGTTTTAAATGAAGTAAGGAGAAGAGAACTGAGGCTTGACTGAACTGAGTTAGCGTAGAGTTCTACATATTGGACTTGGGTCTTGGGTTTGGTTAATTATCAATGTATTATCCTCCTTAATGCAAATGTAATGTACTCAGGTAAAAAAAGTACCATCAAAATCCATAGTTGAACTGTGAAATGATTTATGGTCAGTTCATAATCAACCAAGTTTACAGTTGTACTATAAATTTTGATGGTGGGACCATGAAGTAGCCAAATTACCATCAAAAATTCATAGTAGAACTGTGAACTTTACGGTCAAACTGTGAAAGTTCACAATAAAACTGTCAAGCAATTTACAGTTTACTTTGAAATCTCACAGTGCATTTTTGCTGGGAAAGTCTACTCTCTACCCATTCTGAGGCAGCGGTGGAGCTGTTTTAGCACTTTTGATTGAGCTGTTAGGATTTCATAGAGTAGTCAGATGAACTGAACAGATGATGAAGCACGGCCCATTAAAGCTGACATGTTACAACTGCATGTCGTTCTCAGATGTGGCTAATAGTAATTGTCTTTCGTTTGATGCGTCCACATTAAGCATCTGCTCATTTCATGGCATCTGTTCTAAAAAGCCACAGCTGAAAATTTTGCACAACCACAGATTCACATATGTTGTGCCGAATAAACCCTTTATGCTCAAAATTGTCCTTGTGCTAAGGAGAAAATACAAAACGTCTCTGTGCTTGTTTTTGTTAGCTGCAGGCAGTACTTAAAGACAGAACAATGTTAAGCGTCTTGCTGTGGAAAGATGAATCGTTATTACTCGGTTGCTTTACAAGGCATAGCAGCAAAGTGAGTTCCCCAAACAAGAGAAGGGCCCTGTATTTTTCACCTTGCTTTTTTCCTATAAAAAGCATAAAAGGTGTCCAGTGCAGTATGAATGTCTTCATTCAGTCTTTCTTTTCATCATATTATTTGAACAGAATGAGATCCTTAATTCAAACGGGGGTCTTTCAAATGATCTAGAAAGTCTATTTGACACCTGTGTTCTTGCTTTGATTTTGAAGTTTATGCCACTTATTATTGTGACATAATTAGATAGATGTTTTGTTTGTGTACCAAGACCTCTGGCAATGCACTGTGTTCCCAAAGCAAAGGTCTTTTTGTTAAAATTTCATGTAATTCAGAAGCTATCGAGTACTTGGTAAATGGTATGATTAATTATTATTCTATTTATTTCATTGTTGCATGCTCTGTATTTGCGTATTTGAGGTATATTTATTAGAATTTGCACTGGCTATGCTGAATTCCAGCCTCCGGGACGTTCTTAGTTTCACTGCAATTTTCAAAAATAAAACTTTGAAAGGGCTTTGAATGAGATCCATTTGTTGCCTAACTGTTTTTCTAACAGACTATTTTTTAAACTCTGAGATTCTGTATCAGACTTCTACTTATAGAGATTAATTGAACTGTTTTATCCATGACATTTTGGTCTGGCTAAGATGATCTGATTAAGGTTTTGATAGTGTTGTTTATATAACAAAACTACACTAATTTCAGGGGCATTCTATTTTATGTCACATCACTCAATACTGTGTTGCTGAGTTCTTAAAGAAGCCACTTAATGCAGCCGTCCATTAGCATTAGTGCGCATCCTTCAGTGCACTAAATCCAAGTGGATGTATAATACATACATATATACAGTACATTGGTGTAACTACTTTATTGTTGAGTGCATACTGTTTATGGTTGCTGAGACTGCTAAGCCTGTTAGCACACCTAATATAGTAATACTACATAGACTATGGACCAGAAGGTCCAGGGTTCAGATTCCACCTCTGCCAAAGTTAGGTCCCAGAGTAAGAACCTTAACCCGCAATTGCTTGGATTGTAAAACTGTATTAGTTGTAATTCGCTCTGGATAAAAGCGTCTGCCGAATAATGTAAATGTAAATTAACTGCTTAGGGTTGATGTGGGTCTGGAGTCCTTGCAAGGCAGGAATTCACCTTGTAAAACTGCAGCCAATTGCAGGGCGTAAGACTGAAGCTTCTCCAAATTCGTGAAAGGAAATCAGTAACCAGAGGCAAATAAGCAAACCTCAGTTTGCAATATAACTATATTATATTTACATTATTGCTAAAACCAGACTTCATTCTACATTTTTTCAAGTTTGACCTTAGGCATAGGTAAAATGCAAAGTGCTAGTTGAACCGATATCTGAATGAAAATGGAGCACTTTTACCATTGGTGGGTCTCCAGGACCACCTTTCCACGACCAAATTTACAAAGGGACACAAAGGAGCATGAATGTGGCTAAAGACTAGGCTTAAATCCGTAAATGGAGGGACATTGTTGCTATTAAACAAAAACTTTCAGTCTTTTCTTGCACTAGTCAAATGTCAAACAGGGAGATACTGCACCCTATAAACAAACCCACATCTTGTGTGTGTGTGTGTGTGTGTGCTCTTTTATTTAACTCTGTTATTCTATCCTACCTGCTCAATCAGTGATGTCTGCAAATCAAATGTAATGTCTGTTCAGAATTACACCTACAATGGTAAGGGTGGTGCTACCTTCCTATAGGACTGCAAGTACCTTCACTTTGTCTTCTAGAAACGAAGCGATCAAAATCGACAGGATTATTGCCAAGCTGCCAGGAATGCAAAGTGTTGCCTCTCTAATTCAGGGATTTCCCAGGTTTGAGACAGAAGATTGTAGGCTGTTGTTATCTGAGATTAGTACAGAAGCGAGTGCTTCATCCCCGAGGCAGCATGAGGGGTTAAAACGTGCCGCTGCTGAAGGACAGCCATAGTGGCACGCTGACTATAAATCTGCCTGATCCACTTTGTGCTGTTCAACACTGCTTAAGACATCTTTCATCCCTGCAGACCTCATACATTAACTCTTTGTGTGCCCATATTTTGAAGGTTCCCAATAGTTCTCAACATTTGCTCACCTCAATAGCCCTTGATGCTTCATTTCAGTAGACTAATTGGCATACTTAGTATATGTGAAGGATTTTAGTCAGCCAGGATATTTGCAAGGTCTTAGGAGTGACACAATGTTGACAAGATTTCTCCATTCATCCATAAAGCTTCATCAGTTCTACTGATGCCAACTACTGTTCCATTCTTTCATTTGAATATGGATGGAGCTTAAACAAGTATTGATGCATTTCCAGGAGCACTTGGAATGACAATATTGTGAAATGGAAGATTTTCATTAATCATGCCCACCTTGATCCATTCCTGGAAGCAGGTCAGATTTTTGCTCATGGGCACCAGTGTTTTCTCCAGGGCTCCTATTAAACTGTGATATCACACGTTGAATCATAACCACAATTCATGCATCAGGAGAGGTGGTGAGCTTAAATAAGAGCTTCGTTTCAAACACACATTCCAGAGGCTCGATGCACGAGGTGTCATAAGGACGGAAAATGAGTTGTATCACCTTGGCGGTTCCAGTAAAGACCCCAACACTTTTTTTGATTATTATTGTTGGCTTGTAGTCGAGGCAAGTCCAAGCATGTCTTGCATTTTGGTGTGTTCGAAGCCGCTGTTCCCAGCCATTACTCTCCAACTCAGTCGATGATTCTGAGCACGCCCAGCAGCATCCTTCCGCACACACCTCATCATATACAGAAATGATTTAGCATACTGACATATCACACTCATTTTAAATGGAGAATCTGTTAAAATGCACATGCGTGAGAGGATGAAATAGTAAATCAGTACATCATGTGAGCTGTTTTTTATTGATATAGCTCTGCGCTATAGAAATCCAGCACAAACATAGGTTTGAAAAAATTGTATGTACTCTATCATTTGGCATATCTAAGTTATCCATTTGAAAGCATTTTAAAATTTTCAGCTTCAAATCCAACACTGGATGGTTTTTAATGGGGAGTTACATATTTAAGAAGTTTGGAATGTTTTTTTCTTCTCAGTGGGAAATAACTGTTGCTCAGCCTACACAAGAGTGCAGGTTTTGACATGCCTTCTTTCCATGGGATCCAAACAATCATGCATCCAAACATATATGGAAATCAGTTCTGCAGCTGCACATTTTTAAATCTTACCATATGAGGAGCTGCTTCATATGGGCAGGGACATGTAGAGACCTGTCTTCTTATGAGGGATATCTAAAACAATGTTTGGATTTAATTTGGTCAAAGGTTTTCCCCATATGAATCATAGTTAGTTCATAGTTTTGTCATATTGATTAAATTTGGTCAGTTACCCATCTTTATGTGGAGATACACCGCCACTCAATCTGTATCAGAATAAACTAATGTTAGAAGTTACCAGTACTGAAACAAAATCCACTTGTAACTAATGGATTCGTACCTGTACCTGCATTCCAAGTAATTGAGAGTTAAGGGCCCAACAGTGGCGCGGATGGTAGTGTTCCGACTTGAACTCTCAACCATCAGGTCAGTAATCCTACAGCTTAATCACTATGATACCACATAAAGGGATAAGTTGTTCCTTTTTCCTTTTTTGTTCAAGGCTGACACGATGTGGATCCAATACAGAATATGTAATTGTCATAATTAAACACAATGATTTTTAAACTATCCATCTTAATGAATTATACATATCATACAACATACAACCCTTATTATACAACCTAAAGACAATTTCATTGCCAGAAATCATGAATTTGACATTAGGGTACTATTTTGCTATAGTACTGCTACTATCAAAGCCTATCCAATCACTCAGAATTATAAGCTTAATCTACTGTTACTTAGGTATTACATTTACATTTACAATTATGTCATTTAGCAGATGCCCTTATCCAAAGCAACTTACAATTCATATAGTCTTACAATCCAAGCACTTGTGGGTTAAGGGACCCAACTGTGGTAGCCTGGCAGACGTGGGATTTGGACCCTGGACCTTCTGGTCCATAGTCCAGCATCTTAACCACTAGGCCACCACCGTAAAACACTGTTCTTTATTTTTAGACAAATCCATTAAAAGGTCAAGTTGCAAACTATAAATGATACTATAGCTATGATTTCTGTTTGCCAGAAACTTGGTGCAGTGCCTTGGTTTTAAACACAGTACATTCTCCAAATTATCATATTGAAAGGGTAGGTGATCAGTGTTGTTAAAGTATTATTTCTGTATGTGCAAAATGCTTGATATGTAGCACATACATTCACATATTCATTACTAATCCATTTAAGACCGAACTCCACTCCTTCTGTCTGCCACTCTTTCCTCTGGCACTCACCTGTATGTACCATATTCTTCTTACATGATATTTAAAATATTGTACTAATCTTTGTTAGTGACAGATATGCCACCATCTGTCATTGTGTGTAAAATCTACTTACACTAATGCAACACTTTAAAAAAAAAAAAAAAACCTCAGTAATGATGTGTAATGTGATGGCTATAGTTATTTATTCATTTATTTTTAGCATTATGCAAAAATCATTTACGAAAATATTAAGAAAGATCTGAGCAAGACTGAGACAAGACTTGACAAGATTTGACATTGACAGAGCATTGTCCCAAACAACACACTTTAGAACTTTACATACTACACTACTGAAAACACTCATAACGATGTTGTACTATTTTTTGCATACCCTTGAGTTGTAGTATGTAGTTTGGTCCACTAGCCTTACTTAACGTTTCAGAGTGCTTTTGACAAATTAAGCACAGTTAATGCTAAGGTTAGCTAACACAAACCCTCCTACTATGTTACCACAACAAGACGTGATGCACAAGCAGATTTCACCCAACACACAACAATGCATGAAATCCGAAGGCTTTCTGAATTGCTGCCAAAATGAGCAAACTTAACCCCTGGTGTTGCGTTTTCAAAATAAACATTTTTCTTTCTCCATGGTATAATTTTAGGGACAAATTCAACTGTTTCCAGCTGTGGGTGGGACACATCCAACCCAGTCCCTATGTGAAATCCATGAGGGAATTGTATACGATTGAAACTACATTTTGTTTTATAAAACTCGTACAATAAACAATAAGTACTGGTTAATAAGGGACTGGTTTCAAATTTTCTGTTCCTTTCCAAACTGACACAGAATATGTGAGCGAGTGAGATTTGATCCATCAAACAAGTGAAGAGTTCTGACTTTTAGTGCAAATCTTGCGAATAAGGTTATGTGACATGTTTTTAGTAAGACATTTTTGTTGAATATTAATGTGAATAATCACTTAGTATTGGTTGCTGTATTATAAAGTCAATAACAATAATGATCAAGGCCAATATTACAATTATTAAAATATATGGTAACTCATGGCTTCTCAAGGCCTGTTGACTGAAGGAAATTGTATGTGTATATATGAGGTAATATCTACTAAGAGTAATACAATGTACTGTAATGTAATTAAAGCCGTACTCAATAAGGGCATCTGCTAAATACTGTAAATGTGTCCAGTTGTGGGTGGGACACATCCAACCCAGTCCATGTAAAATCCATGAGAAAACTTTATGTTTTACAAAACTCGTACAATAAACAATAAGTACTTTTATAAGACATCCTCGTTAGCACACATGCTGGGACTGGTTTCTTGAAATCACATTTTCGGTTCCTTTCCAAACTGACACAGAATATATGAGCGAGTGATATCGTATCCAACAACTGAGGATGTTTGACTCAGAAATGAATCAGCAAACTATGTGGCTTGAAGCGAATATAGTTTTCACTTTTAATGCTCAGAGCCAACCAGTAGATGAATGTGCACGTTGCACAAACACATCACAAAAGCTAGAGAGGATATATAATACTGCAATCTACAACACAGCCATTTTGAAAAGAATTTATACTTTACATGCAGACACAATTGTTGTACCTGATGAAGGGTTGAATTGTACCGGTACTGCTACCATGATCCCATCCAGGGCAGGCTTACACCTCCTCCCTGTGTTCTCCAGGGTTAGGTGCTGGAGCCCCCTGACTAAATTAAAATGTTCAAATGTGACATAATATCAAATTGAATGATAATAATATATTTAAGTGAGCTGGTGAACAAGGTCAAATAATTCCAATGACCAAGTCATTTTTATTTACCTATTTTTAAGATACCTCTAAGGTACATCATTAACATAACAGATATAGGTGATTTTGTATGAAATCATGTGAAATTATCGATGAACTTTTTGAGAAATATACTTTGATCCATCATACAAGTGAGAGAGTTGTGACTTAATGCCATTCCGTTCCAACTGACCCTTGAACAGCTTGAAAGAATATACTCAAATCTGACATGGAGAGTGAGATTTGAATATGATACTGATCTCAGCTGAAGCAAATCCTTGATTTCCTAAACAAGCACTATGACCCCTTGTAGTGACTGTAGATGTTCTCCTAATCCCTCAGTTAATTAACAGTCATTCGTGAGATTAATACCTGTGTGTGCAGAGCATGGACAATGCTAAAATGTGCTGAGCAGGGAGACGCCAGCGTCAGCCAGGATTGGGAAACACTGGTAGGAGAGTTTGCAGGCGACGTGCTTGAACACGCCCATCGGTCTGTCAGACGCATCATTATCGCCCGGCCCGAGGAGCCTGCCCAAACCTGCACTGGTCCAACGATCGCTTTCCCCTCATCATACTCCATCATCAGACAGTGATGCAGACTACTTCTTATTCTGCCTTCTTAATTTGCTTATGTCCGCCATTTTTATCTTTATACCCCCTTTGCTTCTTTTGTTCTTCTCTGTGTTTATGGTAATGATTTTGGATTAACTGGTTCAGCATGTTGTGTGGACCTAGTTATTAAGATTATACTTACTTCGTCCCCTGCTCTCCTCTATTGAGCTGTTTTGTTATTTTCCCCATGTGCAGTATACTCACTGGGCACTTTATTAGAAACACTATACTAATTACTATGTTAGTATTACACTAAATTGGTTGGTCCTGTTGTATGATTTGAAGCGTTATACAATTAGGTTTTTCTTCTTTATTCTTTATTGTGACTCTTGAGACTTGTGCATTCTTTATACACACACACACACACACACACACACATATATATATATATATATATATAATTTTTTTGTTTTTTTCTGTGGATCAACAAGCAGAGGCCGAAGATAAGGGTGTGTTTATTTATTTATTTATTTAATGTTAATTGATTTAACATTGCTATTGGCATCAGGGGTCATTTCAGCAACACCTCTATACACAAGTTTATCTCAAGACTAGTCATATATGTACACTCAAATCAATGCCAATTTAGTGTCATCTTTGAGCCTGAAATGCATGTCTATGGACTGTGGGAGGAAACCGGAATACCCGGAGTACACGCACGCAGACACAGGGAGGACATGCAGACTCCACACAGTAAGACTGCTCCACCCTGGCTGCACCTACTTGCTTTGAGGCATCGGTGCCCCCACCCAGCCACCGTGCCACCCGAGTTAATAGTTTATTTAAGTTTTTAAGTTTGTGTGTGTGTGTGTGTGTGTGTGGTGTGTGCACGCGCACGTGGGTGTTGTGTAAAGAGTCTTCGTAACAGAGCTAAATCAGTTTGTTAGTAAATTGTGCAACACAAAATGGAAAATGTACATTTTTTGTGCAAGACTGCTCATGTAGGGACTACACTACATTGTGGAAGAGCTATTTATTATGAATGTTTTTAGTAAGACATTTTTTTGTTGAATACTAATGTGAGTAATCACTTATTATTGGTTGCCGTATTATAAAGTCAATAACAATAATAATCAAGGCCAGTATTGCATATATATTCAACTTGGGTCATTACTTTCATTACTTTCTTACTTTACATTCATTTCTGCTTGTATGAGGTAATATCTAATGTACATCTGAAAGTCGTTCTCAATAAGTGCATCAATAAGGGACCACTGGTGGAAGTGCTTTTTCAATGTTTGTGGAGGAGGATTCATACTGCAGCAGGATAATTATGGAAAGCACACCTCAAAGCTTTTCAACAACCACTTGAAGACCAAAGAGGATCAAGAGTGCTGACTATCATAGACTATACTCCACTGTTACCTTATCTTGAAGGCACTTGAAGAAGAAGAAAGTAACTTCAAAAGATGCAATATTGTCTGCAATATTGTGAAATTATGCTGGGATAACATGGATCATCAGAGTTTGCACAAACTCTTGGAGTCCATGCCAGCCCTATGTTTTAAAATAGCAACATAAGCTATTATTAAATGCCTTTTTAATTAGGCAACAAAACACAGTGCAGCTCCACTGAAGGAATACATGAACTGATATAGCAGATATTGCAATAACTGTATATGCACTTATACAAATATATAACAAATATATACTTGTTACTCATCATGTTTTACTGAACTGTTGTTAGTTGTTATTGGTTATTGCTTAAGTGATGAAATACTAAAGTGGGTGTTACTCTGCCATGGATGTAAGTAGGACCTGTAGTAAATTTGCTTTTCTTGTCTCAGCAATCCACAATAAAAGTGACGTTTTACTGCCAGGAGTTTAGCGGGGGATTTTAACAACATGATGCGAGACAACTCTGACTCTAACATATGATCATACAGGTGTGTGGCTCTTGACAAAGTTGTGCTGTATAGTTAAAAATAGAAGGATTAATTCCACCAAATACAATTGTGAATGAAAAGCTTGTGTCACACTGTGCGTGTTGAGACTTCTTACTATTCACAGCGGCACAGAATGATATATGCTCTACTGTGTGTAGATCACAGCGGGGTTGTCAGGCTTATGCCATCCTGAGCACCAAATGTCCCAACAGACAGAAAATAGAAAGATCTGAAACGTTTTCCTTAATATTTAATTATAAATATTTTCCTTAATATGTTATTTTGGAAAACCAAAAGAGCAAGAAATATTAAGTTTTAGGTTATGAGGCTGTGGTTGGGTATAGGTGTGGCATTAATTAGCTACAGTAATATTATGTCAGTGGAAAGTTCCCACATTGGTAGGAAGACAAATGTGTGTGTGTGTGTGTTTGTGTGTGTGCGTGTGCGCGTGCGCGTGCTCACGTGTGTGCACGTGCAAGCAAGTGTGACAATTCAGATAACCTCATTTTCCAAATGTTCGTTGTTCTTTCAATTATTCCAGTTATTTGAGGTTTTCACACTGAAAAATGTTTAGATATTCGGTACAACACTACATGGTTTGATACTAGAATTCAGTAGAATCTATGTTTACAAATGATAGATTTTTAAAATCGCTTATTTACATAGCTTAACAATGTGGTTGGATGCAATCACAGTCCTCGAATGAGCATGTATTTACTAGTAGCTCAAACATGGCTTGACTATTCAGCTACATTTGGGGTTATCAGACACTTGGTTCACCAAACTATTCCTTTCATCATAGATAAGTGCAGTAATTATGACTTTCAGCTAATTATCATGTTACCACTTAAATGAGCTTACACTGTAAACTGATTCACATTACACAAAACTACACGCAACGGCCATTTTATCAGGTTTTACTACTAGGAAGGACCATTTTGACTGCACTGCCTTTGTCCGCTACCTCTACCTTGCACATTAATAACCACCATTGACTTCCTTTAATAACATACTGTTTGTACCATTCTCTCTAGCAGTAAAACAGACAGGATATATGGCAGGATCATGTAAGCATGTTATGTTTGTATGAATGCACAAGTGTTTTTAAATCTAAAACATTGACTGTCTCTAGTATTTACACACAACTTCTTGGCGCTGTTTGTAGTTTTTTTTTTTTTATTCCATTAACATTTTGTGGTGATTATTCACTTGTCTTTCATGAACGATAGTTAGTTTATATTGTTTTTTATAATTACATGCCTAAGTGGTTCATTGATGAGTTTATGTAGAAACTGTATATAGTTTTTAAGAAGAAGCCCATCAAAAATATACCTCTTCGTACAGAAAAAAGGCATATTTATGGGGTACTACAAATTGGTATTACCTGACTTCTCCTGCTGAGGGGAACAGACAATACCAAGCCAACTAGCAGACCTTAATACATTTATAGGAATAAAAGTCATACATGTCTACTTAAGCTATTTAACATATTTTAAACAGTATTGTCAATGTAGAGCAATTGGAGAGTCAACTGATTTTGACCTGAATTAACCATTCATTCTTGCTATTGCTATTCTTACTTGCGGTGTTGGCACATCAGTCAAAGTACTGGATCGTGGACCAGAAATTTTAGAGCTAAAATCCCAAATTTTTCAAAATTGTTAGGTCCCTGAGCAAGACCCTTAGCCCACATTGCTTGTACTGTAAGATTGTCATAAGCTGCTTTGCTAAATAACTAAACATGAAGGTAAACAGGAGGGAGCGGATCCTTGCTAGTAATTAAAGTAAACGAACAAAACATGATAATGATGTTATGCACACAGCAATCTAGGTAAACAGTTGCTATTTAAATTCAAGTGCTTCAGTGGAATTGCTGCAGAACAGTTCAGTTATTTCTGTCATTATATCTTTTTTCATTTGGTTTGTTCGGCTTTACGTTGAGACTACGTTAGTTCGCGCCAAACTGCTAACGCATGTTCTTGAACATGTGGCTCATCGATAGTTTATCATAAGTTAATTAATTATATATATAAACCTGAGTTGCTACTTTCTATAAGGGCCTATAAACTGCATTTACTGTAGTTGGTCTGGAATCCACTCAGATGTAGAGAATTACACATTTTTTCTACCATCAAACTAATCTGTTTTAACTAACCTTGAGTTTTGCCTAATAAAGATTCAGCTGTTTGAGTAACACTTTTGTAAAAGGGATCACGAACAAATATACATGGCAAAAGGCATAAACCTTGGTAAAAATAATTTTTTTTGAAACATTTTTAAAACCATGCTTTGAATGTATATAATTTTGGGAGGAAATCAGACTAAATTGAACAAATAAGTGGGAATGTGGGCAGGTTTGGTCACCTTTTCAGATGACCCAGTGTGTTTTTGTTTAATATAAGTTATATAAATTATACATAATTTAGTTTGATCCCAACCAATATTGTGTTAACTTCTGTTCATTTAGAAAATCCTCCAAAACTGTAATTTGACCTAGAAACCAAACTTTGCGTAAGACTTAATATGCAGGTATCAAACTCAGATTTTACTTGAATCCAGCAGACAGGGTAACAGATCTACTCTTGGGTGCAGCTCCTTAAAAAGTACAGTATACAAGAGGGAATAAATAACTAATGAGTGACGTGGTGCTCATGCTTACATTGCTGACGCATTGAGTGTTAAGAAATCTGTAGATAGTGATTCACAAGTCCACACAAAGCTGGTCTGCTCCCAGAAGGTTAGATTTTAGGTTCCTCTAGTGAATATTTTGGATGTCTTTACAGTGTTAGACAAGCTCTGACATGTAACCTGTGTTTGTGTGTGTGTGTGTGTGTGTGTATGTGTGTGTGTGTGTGTGTGTGTGTGTGTGTGTGTGTGTGTGTGTGTGTGTGT
>JAYJMA010133400.1:0-15828 GCA_036873895.1 Parotocinclus cabessadecuia | reverse complement strand
TGGGAACTCCTAACCAGGGGAACTATGATATGAACTGGGAACTCCTAACCAGGGGAACTATGATATGAACTGGTAACTCATGCCCAGTGGAACTAAGATATGAACTGGGAACTACTGCCCAGTGGAACTAAGATCTGAACTGGGAACTCCTGCCCAGTGGAACTAAGATCTGAACTGGGAACTCATGCTCAGGGGAACTAAGATATAAACTGGGAACTCCTAACCAGGGGAACTATGATATGAATTGGGAACTCCTGCCCAGTGGAACTATGATATGAACTGGGAACTCCTGTTCAGGGGAACTAAGATATAAACTGGGAACTCCTAACCAGGTGAACTAAAATATGAACTGGGAACTCTTGCCCAGGGGAACTAAGATATAAACTGGGAACTCCTAACCAGGGGAACTATGATATTAACTGGGAACTCCTGCTCAGGGGAACCTAGATATAAACTAGGAACTCCTGCCCAGGGGAACTAAGATATAAACTGGGAACTCCTGTTCAGGGGAACTAAGATATAAACTGGGAACTAGAATATAACCAAAAGCTCGTTCCACGCCTGAGGTCATTTCTTATTGATGTAAAATGAAACTCGAACACTTTAGTAAAAACAATTTAAAAAATCACCATTTCAGTCCAAAACATTTATAAAAGACCATTTATTATACCGTTATAAAAAAAAACTTGTTTTGAATCACAAGTGCTTTTAAATAAACAACTGCTGCGCCTTTCTGTGTTCAGGACAGTCCGTGCGACTGAAACTAGTAGAAATGCGAGTATGGACACAAGCCCTGGAGCGTACTGGAGTATGCTGAAACGTCCTGCCACCACGCCTCCAGCAGAGCGTCGATCTTATTCCACATGTTGAGCTTTGAAATGGGACACACCGGGAGTGCCAGAGTGCACCTGAAATTCATCTGCACAAAAAAAAATACACAAATCAGTGTTTTATTAACGGCTTAGAACGTTCTGGACTAGAACATCCAGGGTCCTGAGCACACCCGTTAACCCACAGCGATCCTGGATTTTACTGAGTTTACTAAAAACTAAACGTAAACGGGGCGGCACGGGGGGCTCGGTGGGTCTCGGGTTCGATCCCAGGGCGGGGCGGCCTGGGTCCTTTCTGTGTAAAGTCTGCGTGGGTTTACTCCGGGTGCTCCGGTTTCCTCCCACAGTCCAAAGGTTAAGTGGTGTCTCTAAAAGTGGCCCTTAGTTCCTCCCCGTGTCTGCGTGGGTTTACTCCGGGTGCTCCGGTTTCCTCCCACAGTCCAAAGGTTAAGTGGTGTCTCTAAAGTGGCCCTTAGTGTGTGACTCTGTGTGTGTGTTTGTGTGTGTGCGCTACGATGGACTGGCACCCCTTCTAGGGTTGTTCCTGCCCTTGCGCCCAGAGTTGCCGGGTGGGCACCGGCTGGCCCGTGTGGGTTAAGCGGCAGATACTGGACACTGACCTGCATGTTTTCCACCAAGCCTTTGGTTTCTGTTTTTGCCCGGTTCAGGTTCTTTATGATCTCCGAGGACAAGGTGACGTAACATTCCTGGTAATTGGTCAGTCTTTGTGCGAGTAAACACTGAGGAACGAAAGGAAGAGGAGGAGAATCGATCAGACCAGACTGGAGGACAAAAACGCTGCCTCCTGAACATCTAAGGCATGTTGGCCTGTTAATCAGGAACGAATCCCACTTTAAAAAGTGAAAGAAAAAAAAATCTTCCCATCACATATCGTTTTGTGGATATTACCTACTTTGTTGGTTGTGTTTAGGTTGTGTCTACATTATGCCTGGAAAATGATTTGTGTTACTTCAGGAATTTCGTTTTATTTGATCTCTTACCGTGACGCTAGACTACCTAGAACGTATGGGACACGTTTAAAGTTGCTCTGCTGGGGGGACAAACGTGTCTGTGTTACGATTTTAAAGCCAATTACACAAAACGATTTTTTTTTTCGTTTCTTAGTCATTCTCTGAAGTATTTCTTACGCTTTTAAAACTTTAAAGACTTTCGTCTTTCGGAACTGGAGCAGGGTGAAAAGATAAGCTAAAGTTCCACAAGATTGGACGAAAGGAAGATCAGTGTCCAGGAGGATTATGCAGTGACAAATCCAAGTTTGAATTAAAATGTCTAAGTCTGATCATCGACTATATATGTTCTGTACGGTCATTATAGCATTAAATACGACGATAATAAAAGAATGGCGACCCAATACTTTTGCACAGTACTGTAGCTCAACATTGTCTATCATAATCATATGTAAACAAAAGTTAATATCCAAAAAATATCCCGTTTATGTCTGACATTAAGTGGAAGGAAGGCCGGTCTGGTTTGTAATGAGCAGCGATTTCTCTTAAAGATTACAATTCACAGTTTAGGAAACATACCGTTTATTCTTCAGTTCGTCTTAATTATTATTAATTAAAATCTAAAATCCAAATCCTTCTCTCGTTTTAATGCCGCTAGTACTAAAAACAGAACTCAGCACCGTACTGAATCAAATCCCCGAATTATGCAGGACATCTTAAGGTCTGAACCGTTCAGACACGCTGTTTTTGAGTTCCTGTTGCCTTTACAGTGTTTCAACTTTCACAGTTTTAGTCACAAAAATGTTTTTTTCCCATCCTCTTTTTAAACTGATTGTGCTTTTTGAAGCTTACCACATGGTCCGTGCTCGATGTGGATTTACCCTGGGCTGGCGTGTCCGTATTTATAGTCTGGAAAAGAGAAATGATTTAACGTAAAGGTGAGAAAAAAAAACATAAAAAGAATAGAAACGGATACGGTTTGGTTTTGTTTATCGCCGCACTCACGATTCCTTTAGCAGCCACCATGAAGCTCTGCAGCAGGTTACGGATGCTCTCAGTCTGCCTTCCCATGTTCTGGCAAAAATTGAGCGACAGGGACAAGACTGATCCCAGCAAGGACATCAGAAAGACGGCACAGACTGTAAAACGCACTGCGACAGAAATATGGGTTAAGTCGAAACGATCAAATGGGCAGTGAGGAAAAAAAAACAGCTTGCTTTTGTGTTCAGAATTTGATGAATTATAAAAACGAGGCCAAGCCCCCAAGATTTGAACACAAACCCCACGGCAGTCCACTAAAGCCTAAAGGGGACAAGAGGGCATTGGACCCTGGAGCATCTGGAGAGAATCTGGTAAGAGGAACTATCTCAAATTCCCTGCTCTGGATTTCCAAACTTAAAAATGGGAGCTGTTTTATTCGGAAATGGAGCTCGTACAGAGTTTGTGGTGAAGGATGTTTAATTTTCTGATCATAATAATAATAATTAAAAAAACAAGTCTAATTACTGCATATCCCGATAGAAATAATAACGTTTTCAGGATGTAAAGATGAGTCGATCATGAATTCCGTGTATTATTTATCAATCAATCAATCAATTAATCAATCAATCAGTCATGGTTTGTATAGAGCACCTTCCAGCAAATAACAGAAGGTTGGCAAGAACAAAAGCTTTAGGATGAAACAATAAAAATCGATCATTTTCTGATAGCTAAAAGCAATGAGAGATGAAGCGCTAGGATGGATCGTTTGAACAACAATTCTTAAAAACAAACGAACGAGACTTTGTACAATCAAAAATATAAACCAGCGTGTAAATCAAATGAAATAGGTATTACCCTCGAAACAGGGCGTTATGGGAAGCTTGGCATACGAGTCTTAATTTGAAGAAGAAGAAGAAGAGCGTTTTATTGGTGCAGTTCCAAATGTTAACCAAACCTGCGAGTCCCACCTTTACCTGAACCTACCCTAACCAAGCCCCAAAACACCACACTACTCCTCAAACTTACTTGTTAGCTGCTCAGGGTGTCCTTTCAGAAGGTCCCGTTTCTCCTGCAGAAGTTGCCTCCTCATCCTCATCGCCGCGACTTTATATAGGCAGGCTGCAGAACAGGAGCTCTCTCATCCAGAACCATTAACCCTCTTCCCAAAAAAGGTTGGGTTAATTGCTTACCCTTTTTCTGATAAAGGTAGTTTCATGTGCAGCCTAAGTGCTCATGTGTGATTCATCTCCATATCTGAAGGTGTAGGGGGGATTATCTGAATGAACTTTAAGAATAAACCTTGCACGAGGTCCCTGAATTTTTTTGTTTTTCAATTTCGACAGAGCAAAAGAGTCGAAGCTGGACCATAAGGACGTGATGGATCTGGATATTTGGACACGGGCTACTGCGCGTTCAAAGAAAAGCATAAAACACACATTTCAATGTTGAAGAACGTATCCATTAATGATATAAAACGAAGGGGACGTTAGATGACTTTAGACCTTTTATCATATGGTGGTTATTTCTAAAAAAAATAAAGAATAAGTAGAAGGCCTGTTTTTAAGGATGGTCACACGACGTTTTATATGTAAATAAGGGTTTCATGGCCATGTTACTTAGACGTATTGTATGAAAACAATCAAGAAAATCGACCAGCAAAGTTACGTATAGACGTTGAATTTAAAGGATTAAAAAAAAACACACAAGAAACGCTCACCATAATCTGGGACTTAGACACTGTGAGTTAAACTCTGTCAGTTCGAGGGTTTGTGCTGTTTAAAGATTAAAAACGCAAACTGATTTTGGATGCAATTTCAAAAAGAAAACGCGCTCTTATTGTTGGAAGGATTTTTTTTTAATCCCATTTGCTCAAACCAAACAGTTTCCTGCTCCCTAACTGGTCAAACGTATTGATTGTTTCGAAATTGGCGATCAATAAGAATCGAACGATCTACATTTAGTGGCTCTGTGTTTGACCTACGGTGGTTAAATGGAAACGTCGGACATTAAGGCACACTAACGAGTCCAAATAATTTTTGCAGTCCCCTTTCGCTCCTGACACATCCCTCTTACTCAGGGCTGAGTGTAAAGCGCTGCACTTTCGCTTTGACTCTTTCACTCAGATGCTGAAAGCTAAGGTTTTAATGGGATGGCTCACGCTATGCAGCACCGATTCCCTGGAATCATGAGGCTGAAGATGTGCAAAAGTCTTTGGTCAACACTAGATTAGATACCTATTGTAACAGCAGCAATAATAACAATGGCCACCTTTAATTGTTTCCCATGTCTCGATCTAAAACACAAAGATGTCTGATCAGGAGCGGTGTTTTTCGGAAGGGGGGAAAGCTCACAAAGATCAGTGACTGATCAATGCACGAAATTTTGGGGTCCAATCAAAGACGACGTGTTATCTGTGGTCATTGCGCCGTTGCCAAAAACAACAGATCTATGGGCGGCCAAAGACTTTTGCACCACTGTGTATGCACTATAGCCCACTTGGATGCAAGTCCAAGTTCATGCCCGCTTTATCGAGATGAGACAAACGCCAGCGGATTCAGTAAAAAGTAGAGGGAAAATGGTGTTAGTTTTTTATGGTCCTTACACGTTTTCTACATTAGGCACGAGCTAAAACACGACCAGGTTTCCACACAGGTCCTAAAGTTAGATAAAGAGAACGCAGTTAAACACTGGACGAGATTTGTTGGGGATATTATATATCTGCACGTGGTAAATGTAAGATCGAGGATTAGTGTCAAGGTGCGAACAAAAGGAGATTTCTTTGGGGCTCTGAGAAAGCAATGCAGGTTACAAGACCATCTCGGAAGAGTTTACGCCCCAGCGGTCCATGGTGAGGAAGGACCATGGCTGCTCTGCTCAGGAGTGGCCGACCAGCGCAACAAAGCGTGTAACCATCCACAAAGTCCAAAGGAACCCAGGGTAACCTCCAAGCAACTTTCAGCTCTTTCACCGTTTTAACACCTCGCGGACGTGCATTCGGGCTTCTGGAGAACCTGCCCACCAACAAAATGTGAAATCAGACCCCTTTCACTTTCTCTCGGGCTGTTTCTTTTCACAAATTTAAACCCCGCCCATCACACGAATAACTCCGCCCATTACCTGTAGAAGCCAAGATCCAAGCACCAGAGCTGTTGCCGCACAGGACAGAAGATGTGAGAGGATAAAGTTTGTTTACGTAGCGTAGAGGAATGTTCCAGGTTCTATGAATGCATAATTCGTGTCTGATTCGTGTCTCGCATTTGATTCAGTCCCAAGAAGAGTCGACTCAGTGATTCAGGCCCTATGAATTAGGAGTCAACCATGAAACAGGGAGTCGATTCCTCACACAGAAACGGGATCGCCCCACATTCAGGGTGGAGGAAATAAGACCCGTTTGACCCTTTGCTGATTCTGTGAGTTCGCCTACGGGTAGGTTTATTTTAACAATGAGAGATAGAATAAATATACACATTTATTTGCATTTTGCAGAGAGAAATACGTATTTGATCCCTCTACCAAACATTAAGAGTTCTGGCTCCTACAGACCAGTTTGACGCTCCTGATCAACTCGTTACCTGCATTAAAGACAGCTGTCTTAAACTGTCAAAAAAACACCTGCCCACAGACTCAATTTATCAGTCAGTCAACTCTAACCCCTCTAACCCCTAACATGGACAAGACCAACGAGCTTCCTAAGGGTGTCAGGGACAAGATCATAGACCTACACAAGGCTGGAATGGGCTACAAAACCATAAGTGAGACGCTGGGTGAGAAGGAGACCACTGCTGGTGCCATGGTTAGAAAAATGGAAGAAATACAAAATGACTGTCCGTCGACCTCGGTCTGGGGCTCCATGCAGAATTTTACCTGGTGGGGTATCCTTGACCACGAGGAAGGTCAGAAACCAGCCTAAAACTGCACGGGGGGACCTTGGTAAGGATCTTAAGGCAGCTGGGACCACAGTCACCAAGAAAACCAGCACGTTACGCCGTAATGGATTAAAATCCTGCAGGGCCCACAAGGTCCACCTGCTCAAGAAGGCCCATGTGCAGGTCCGTCTGAAGCTTGATCATGAAAACCTGGATGATTCCGAGAGGGATTGGGAGCAGGTGCTGTGGTCAGATGAGATTAAAAAAAACTGAGCTCTTTGGATTTAAATCATCTCAAAGCAATGATCTGCAAAGAGGAGTGAACCAAAATTCCTAATGACATGTGACCTCATTATCAGCTACAAAAGACGTCTGACTGCTGAGCTTACCAACAAGGGTTTTACCACCAAGTATTAAGTCTTGTGTGCTAGAGGGATCAAATACTTATTTCTCTCTGCAATATATATATATATAATGTTCTGCATTTTTTTCTCTCAACGTTAAAATTACAGACTGTTCATGTCTCTGTAAGTGGGCGAACTTACAAAATCAGCAAGGGATCGAATCAGTATTTCCTCTGCTGTGAGTGGTAGCGCTACAAAACGGCTGCTGTTTGACATAAAACGTTTTAATTAGACATATAATTAGGCTTGCGCCGTCCTTAAGAGTGCCGTTTAGGCAGGACGAAACGTTAACCTGTGGGAAAAGGCGTGTGTTTTTGTATCGCTGTTTATCGTCTGTATAAGTCTGTTGTTTCAGTTATAATAACGCTCAAGCTTTTGTTAGAATTACCAGAAATCTCACTCATGTATCATGTGCAGTTTGCAACGTCTCACGCCGATGATCAGCGTTTCTTCAGAATATGAGGCAGCCATGAGAGTTACGTCTCCGGATCAGATCGGTGTGTCATTTCTTTCGGAATTCCTTTGCCCTTACGTCATGCGACATGTTGCCTCTTATGCCTTGTAACCATCTGTTCATCCGCCCGAGCTAAATGCCCCGAGGAGTGAGGTGAGGCGCCAAAGAGTTCACCACAAGCACATCCAAAAATCCTTTCAGATTGAAACAAGGCCCTCTACCGCGCCAGGAACCCACACATGGACGTTTGTGCAGCTGACCTCGGGGTCCAGACTTAACTACGGCGACAGGAACTTTGCTAGAGGTGAAATAAGGACCATTTCAGTCCCTGGCGCCGTTGTCAAAAAACCTCCCTAAAGGTTATAATGGAGAAACCGTGGGAGGAACAAGATTCAGAAAGGGTTAGGTGGCCTTGACCTTACATTGGATAAGAATTAAACCATGTTACCTAACCTTAGCTTTCTGGTAAGACACTGCTCACAAAAGTGAATACGAAGACATTCATAAGGAAGTGTTTGATTGTGTTTTATGACACGAGATGATCAGAAAAGCAGATGGAAAGTCAAGAAGTTTGTGCAAATGAGATTTAAACTCAGTTATGGTGACTGAGTAACGTATAATAAACTCATGGAGCTAATTTCAACAGAAACGTGTCCAACTGGACCAGGGTGCCCCCGCATTGTGTTCAGTAGGGCGTATGGTCCCCCAAGAGTGCCAAAACACCCCGACACTGACGGGTCACGGACAGGATCAGATTTATCCAGCAGATCTTGTGGATCAGTTTGTGAGCAGTATAGTTTAATCTACTGTAGAAAAGTGCATTTCCTGGTGCTATGATATTCCAGTTGGTGTTGCGAGGTGGTTGCTATGGTGTTGCTAGGTGGTTGCTGTAGTGTTGCTATGCTATCCCAGTTGGGTGCTATGGTGCTTTGCTATGGTTATTCCAGGGCATTGCTATGGTATCTCATGGTGTTCCAAGAGGTTGCTATTATGTCACTAGTTGGTTGCTATGCTGTTGCTAGGTGGTTGCTATAGTGTTCCTATACTAGCCCAGTTGGTTGCTATGGTACTGCAGTGTTGTTGCGAGGCGGCTGCTACGTTATACCAGTTGATTTCAATGGCGTTGCTAGGTGGTTGCTATGATATCCCAGTTAGTTGCTACGGTGTTCCAGGTGGTTGCTGCAGTGAGGCATCGCTATACAGTTGCTAGGTGGTTGCTGTGATGTCCCACATGGTTGCTGGGGGGACTGTAGTATCAAAGGTGGTCATTATGGTGTTGCTAGGTGGTTTCTATGGTTGTATCCCACCTGGTTGCTATGGTGTGGGTGTAGTATCAAAGGTGGTCACTATGGTGTTGCTAGGTGGTTGCTATGGCGTCCCTTTTGGTTGCTAAAACAGAATATGTAATTAGTAATTGTTGAGATTGCAGAGTCCGTTAGCAGAACGCGTCTGTACCACTGGTACAAAGCGTAAGGCATGAGACTCCGGCAGCACTACTATAACAGCACAGCTAGAAATAGGAGAATCAGAAGGTCACACAACCAGGAGAGATCACACGAGACGTCGAAAGAAAAATCCATGCAGTGACTACAGAACTACAAAACACAGACTGGAGAACTACATTTATAAGACACTGTATTGCGGGGGCACCGCTGGTTGGCAGATTGCAAATGACCGCACGACCGCCACAGCCCCAGTCGACCCAGTGCCAGATCGCTTCCAGGGCCTAACCTAGCAGCTAAAATTTCAATTACAGTCGGTTTGAATAAAAGGAAAGGAATATTGTCAGACGTTAACATTGGTCTCCCTCTGCTGGATGGTAAACGCATTACACGTGATTAAATTATTTAAATAATACGTCTTAAAATATGTTTTAGGGCTTTGATTTTTTAAATATTTAAGCATTCTAATACTTAAAAAAGTATATATACACATATATTTTTAAAAATGTATTAGCTATTTGTTTCTATATTGGTAGTGCCATTTTTTTTAATTGTTGTTGACCTCTATGTAATGATTTATACTTATTCAGCACATGGATTGAATGTATATAAATAAAGCTAATTCGAATAACCTCGTTCGTACCTCATTAAAAAAAACGTAAGAAAACGTTATTTGCTTTAACGCGTTAAGCAATCAAGCACTATTTTTTGCTTAATAATTTAAGAAGGTTTTATTATTTTTGACGCTTTGGGCGGAATTTCGTCGCATTTAGGAAAATCAGGCATGATGATGAACCGAGTATCAGACCGGGGAAGAAGGGTGATTTTAGTTTTGGTTTTTTTTGTGACTTTGAACGTGGCACGCTTGTTGGTGTGAGTATGTTCTTCTGGGGTTTTCACATCCGGCGTGACCATTAAGAACAGTCTGTATGGAAGAACATGGTTTGATAGAAGAGGTTCATGACGTGGACATGTGTTTGTTTTCAATAACTCTACCTTCCCTGTAACTCCCGGAGATTATGCTTATCTGTGACGTAACACCAAATCTGGTCCCAATGGGAACGTTATCGTGCGCCCTTCAAAAAAAAAGAAAAAAGAAAACGTTTATTCTGATCACCCACACACAGACACACACACACACACAGGCACACACACAGACACACAGTGATTAAACATTTAATCCAAAGAAACAAACATAATCCGAAACCAGAACTTGCAGTTTGAGATGATTTAGGACATGGAGCGTTTCCCTGCTGGAACGAACCATCAGAAGAGGGTATGCTGTGCTCAAAAAGGGGTGCGCGTGGTCAGCAACAGTGCTCAGGTAGACTGCGGGGTTTAAACCAGGCCCCGTTGGTATTAAGGGGCAAAAAGTGTGCCAAGAAAATGCCCGAAGAAGGAACAAACGGTCTCGTGACTAAACAGCTCCGCCAAAATGAACGTGGAATTCGCCAGCTGGCATTTTTAGTTTCCTAATAACAGAGCTAGAGCGATACCATGGCGCAGAAATTGGGCTGAAAGAAGACTGAGCAGGTGTCCGAGGGGACAGGTGTGGCAGGTAAGGTCTAATACCCGGTCCTGTTTGGTCATCAGGCTCGGGTTACCTTTAACGTCACGCTTCGGCAGCATAATCACTTATAATATCCGTGTGCCTTTCCTGATATCCGTGTCGGGCAACGTGGCGCTCAAACACACACACACACACAATCCAACACAAACTTTAATCCCTTCAGCAAGACACTTTCTGATTCGTTTCACATGAGAGAGTCGATTCCGCTAAACGAGTCACTTAACGATGTGTGAAAGAATCGGTTCTCCCTGATCCTCAAACCCCGGATTTAAAAGCCATTACACTATTGAAACACAGCCCGGGGATAGGCGCCCTTTGTAGGACCCCAGAACCTTCTCCCTCTGTGCCAGACCTGGTCCCTTCTGAGATCCATCCAAGTCTGATCTTCAGAGCGCTTTTGGTGGAACTGGCCCATGGTAGCCAATGAAAATGGCTATAGGACATGAGATTTTTGAAGAGTTGACGCTTATCAGGCTGGAAAAGGTTAAAAAGACATCTCTGAAGAGTTTGGGCTTCACCAATGCCCAGTCAGACAGACTGTTACTCTCCCCATGAACAAAGGAAGCCAGGATAACTTCTAAACAACTAAAGGTCTCTCTCGTTGGTTAAGGTTAATGTTCAGAAGTCCCACATCAGGAGAACACCGATCAACACCAAAAAAAAAAAAAAAAACACCAGCAGGTTAAGGATAGACCCCCTCTTTAGCTCTTTAGGGGTACTGAAGCTCTCATTAATTGTTTATTTTTAAAAGTATATATTTCGTTTTTTTTCTGTTGTTTTAGAACCGATAAGGGTTTGAGATCCTGGTTTGTTTGAATTAGTTCTAGATTATTTTTGAGCGCTGCCCCGTGTTTTTTTGTGCTCTGAGCGGATCAGACTAAAAACAAAGATGTCCTTGAAATCGTAAATAGTTTTTTAAACAAGTATTACATTTAAGAGTGTTCTCATTCAACTTCGTCACGTTCAATTCGAGGTTGCCAGATCCCGCAAGAGAAACGAGCATTATGTCCGCGGAAAACAAGCTGCTTGGAAAACGGGCAGGAATCGGACTACGATCTGATTTATTTTATTTTTTTGCCTTTCATGTGTCACCGCAAATATCTACCACATCTATTTGAAAAAAAAAAAAAAACAAACCCAAAAAAATCGATTTCTTCTCTTTAAAACCGTTTGCTTTTATTTTCAGTTCTATTATTTGTTTGAAATATTTGCATGTCTTATAAATAAACGTTTTCCTCTCGAAAGGTCCGATCTCTCAGGCGTCCAAACTCTTAAATGTATTTTTAATCTGCTCTTTTTCGCACTTTTGTTCGGATCGTTTTCCTTTTTTTTTTTTTTTTAATCTTCTCGTCCTCTGTACTTTCTCTAATCTGTACAAAAAATCAACAAAAAAAAAACTCTGAGCCGTGGAAATAAATTCGCCACCGATTTGCCTTGTGCTTGAGGAAAACATATGTGCAGAAGCCATACTTTGAGACAAAAAAAAAAACCCAAAACTGGACAAAACTCGAGAATAAAATCAAACGAGTCAGCAGTTTTACTTTGGGAAATACCTTTGGCCGTTGTGCCACCTCCTCTGCTCTTACTCATGCTTTCCCCTGATATGCTGATCTGGCGTTAGGGTAAACGGGAGACCTTAAAAAATCGGTTTGGGCGAACTACTCCTTTAAAAGAGTCGTTCAATGAACCGATTCCCTGGTGACTCGGTCCAGGTTGGAATAAAGGCGAGTGCGGAAGAATCAGATTGGAAGTTCAGTCGCTCGAGCCGTTTTAAGGTTAGGCTAGCTGTAGATAGCTTCGCTTTTTATTTATTTATTATTGCTCAGATTAATTAACAGCTCCCGAGCCTCTAAAATGAGGTTAAAGGTCGGGTTTATCCTCCGTAGTTTGATGGTAATCGGCACGTTTTTGGGACTGGTCCTGCTCTGGTCGTCTCTGTCTCCCAAGCCTAGTGATGAAAATCCGTTCGTCAGAATGGTGAGCGTTTAAACCATTTAGCTCTTGTGTATTCATTCGTATTTTAAAAAATGTGTTCATTCCACGTGACCGCGCGTTACCCCCTTTTTTTTACCGGGGTGTCATTTCAATCTGTCATGCCTCGTTAGCATGCTAGGCTATCCGATCTGGTTGTCATGGAGACAATCTACCCCGGGTAACCCCTCGAGTTAGAGCGAGTAGCAGCACGCTAGGTTTGTTTATTAAAGAAGCTCCTCTCGAGCCCGTTTTAACGCCCTTCGTTGCTCTGCTAACTGTTACGGTCGCGCGCCTGGAGTGTTTCTGTGTGCTAACCCTGCTAAGCTAACGGCACTGACAAGTCCAGATGTGCTTGTGCCCGGTCCTGGTCCTTCCTGAACATCTGTGTTAGCTCTGTGGGCTCCAGATGAACATCCAGAATCCGGAGAGACCGTGACATGGCCCTTCTCCTTCTCGTTTGGGTTCAGGTGGCCCTCCGTTTTTGAGACCACCCCCATTCTGAGGGGTGAGCAGAGCCCAATTATGACGTCAGGTCTCCAGAAAGGTCCAAAGTTCTACCCAGCAGCTTCGTGGCGTGATCCAGATGTTTGGCGAGGTGCAGGGCCTGGGTTCAAACCCCCTAGCTTTGGACCTTTGCCTCTGGCCCCAGGTTTACCTCTGCCTGTACCCTAAAAACACGCCGCTTCGCTTTAGTTCTCGCCCCTGGCGTCCGTGCCAACGTCCGTGCCAACGATTCAGCGGCGTACCCAAGACCAGGACTTGGCAGTCGAGACCCAGAGGGTGATGGGCACTTTCACACAGTTCTAGGGACTGGGTTCTAGTTCTGGGGAACCAGTGGAGCTCCTATGAGAACTACGTTAGTTCCAGTTTTGGTTTGCATTCGCACCGCCGGGAGGAACACATAACGTATTAACGTTATCGTTAATCATTAACCAATTAAGCACGTTGGTCATTTCTTCGGGCGTGGACCGCGCGTCAGAGCCTCCCCAAAATGCGTCGCGTCTAATTCGAGGTTGCCAGATCCCGCGAGAGAAACAAGCATCAGGTCTTTGGGAAACGGGCAGGAATCCGACTACGGTCTGATTTTTTTAAAATTTTGTACATTTTTTTTGCCCTTTATGTGTCACCGTAAACGTACAATAAATATAATAGAGTCACAACGTCCCACGCGCTTTGTTCTGTGGAATGCTGCTGAACCGGGAACAAATTCCTCGTTTGTGCAGAAGCGATCAGAGAGGTTGTAGAGCCGCAGGGCAGGTGGAACAGGGTGACGTAGCTGACCACAAAAAAAAAAAAAAAAAAAGAGAGCAGCAAACGACCAAAGGGTCTCCGCCCAGGACCGAACCTTTGCACGCCGGGACGCGTTGTCGGAAATGAATCCGGCCGGGTGCTGTTTCCCGCTGGGTTTATTTGCAAAGCTTAGTCAAATCAGTAGTGGCGTCTTTTCCCCCAGCACCACTTCCTCTAACGTTCAGCCAAACGGTCTGAACCTCGTCCCCCGGGGCGGCGAAACGAAACAAAAGAAATAGTCGCCGTCCCTCCATAAAAACGGAAATAAGAACCACGTCCAAAGCCCTTCAGATTCCACCCGATAGCAGCAGGTGTTTTTATCTCTGACGGCGCGGATCTGATAACGGCGGTTAATCATAATCTAGGCGAACAACACAACCCCCCGCTGAAATGTATTTGGGAGATTTGAACGATTACATTTGTTAAACAGACGCCCTTATCCGGACAGACTTGCACTTGATAACGTCTCCGGGTCAAGGGTCGTCTTCAGGGACGCAACGGCGGCAGCTTGGCACATTTGGACCTTCTGTTCCGTAGTCCATTCACGTTTATGTCGCTGAGCAGACGCCCTTATCCAGAACGCTCTTACAGTCCGAACTGTTGTGGGTTAAGGGCCTTGCTCAGGGACCCAGCTGTGGCAGAGGCGGGATTCGAACCCATAGTCTAGTACCTTAACCGCTAGGCTCAAAAGTCTTAAAGCCTGAGCCTCGAAGTCCCATTTCCATGCCTTCGTTATTTTCCTTGAGCCCCCTGGATCGAGCTGCAGGGGTGGTAATATTTGTATCGCGGTTTTACGATACACGATATTATTTACCGGTCCTTAAAAACGGATCCTTCGTCATTAACGGGATTTATGGTTGGCGTCCTCTTTATGGGCGAGGTATTGAAAATTAAGAGGTAGTCGAGACATTCGTTAGCTAATCACCGATCTATTGCTGGAGCGTCAAAACAGCCCGGACCGGACTCGGCCTTTTGCGACAGCGCCCGGCGTTAAAAAGCGTTCAAACCCTGACGGCTTTCCAACAGCAGGCGATTCGTTACGTCGGCTCGGCCCGCCCCTTACAGTCCTGACAGCCTCGTGTGATTTTTCAGGAAGAGCGACACGCGCCGAACCTTCACAACCCCCCCGACGAGGCGGACGACAAATTCAAAGCGGTGGTCCCGTGGCCCCGCGTGGAGGGAGTGGAGGTCGACCTGAACGCCATCAGGCAGAGGAAAGGAGGCGATCATCCCGACCTGGGGTTCAAAGCCCAGGACCAAGACCAGCAGAACGTCATCCAGAAGCAGTACGTCACGTTAAGCCCCACACCAACGTCTACTCGGACCCGGTCCTGCGACGAGGGACCCTTGGGAATTTCGAGCCCAAAGGGGCCGAACCTCCGGGGGTTCCCGGGGGGCCGGGCGAGGGGAGCAAGCCGTTCGTGCTGGGACCGGAGTATAAAGACGCGGTGCAGGACAGCATCGAGGAGTTCGGCTTCAACATGGTGGCTAGCGACATGATCTCGCTGGACCGGACCATCTCGGACCTGCGGCATGAAGAGTGAGTACGGTGGCTTATTTAATCCAGTACGCGAACAGATGGAGATTTTATGTTTTCCATGCGTCCTCTTATGGGCATTTTAATCACTGTAATGATGTCATTAATCCTTTTTAAAAAGCTTCCACGATGCGTCCAAAATGCCTATTTAAGGAGCTCAGCATTCGGTCTGCTCACGCTGATGCCGCGTGCGTTACATAGGCCGATTTTTATATTCTGCTCTGTAAATGATTTTTTCCTAACTGAGACGTCTTCAGTCTCTGGGACCCAGGGATTTGGAGCCGAGACTCAGCGTCCCGTCTAGAAAAGACATCTGAAGTCCCAGAGCGTTTTTTTAGCCATGGAGGCTAAAGATATTAGCCGGAGATATGAAGGCATCATGGTCACCGTTTGTAAGATTCGGTTCCTTTTGGAGATTAAATATCACCGTTTAATCTCTGGTTAAACAAAAAAAAGGGCTATAAAATAAACAAAGAGTACCGTAACGGCATTTTAAGGTCAAACTGGAAATG
>JAYJMA010133389.1:0-15828 GCA_036873895.1 Parotocinclus cabessadecuia | reverse complement strand
TTTTCGGATTTCCTGACCTTTGATAAAAGCTTAAATTCTCCCGGGGATCCCAAAAATCCTCCCATATCTCGCTGATCCGCTTTGAATCCGCTAGATGGCGACTTGTGGCTTCTTTTTCTTATTCGCTCTCACATTCTTTGGTCCGCTTAAACTGGATTTTTGTCCAAATAAGCGGAATAAAATTACACGTATATAATAGGATTTGTTCCGGTACTTTAGGATTCGGTCCAAATAAGCAGCTGGTCCCATTAACAGGTGGTCCAATTAATCGGATTTGACTGTACCACATATTGCTAAAACAGCATTTACGATACTATTGTGTATGATACATATCGTACATCCTAACTGAGCAACAGTTCAAACCTGAATTTAATGCTCTTTCTGTAAATAGAGGTAGGGAATGCAATCTCTCATACATCTCTTTGTAGGAGTTTATGGACGAACTGAAGAAAAAGGTGCCAGAGATTGAATATGCTGTAAAATCCTGCAAGCGAAAGCGAACTCCTAAGCTGGTATCACCAAGCCACAAGACAACCACCAGTAAGTGAAAAATATTGTGATTCACCGTATATAATAAGAAAATGTCCATATTGGAACACTGTTAATCATTATTTTGGTTGTAAACCATTCATTATTTATATCAGGTGTATTAGCGTGCAGTATATTACACTGGACATTATATTAGCCATCAGTGGTGAAAAGTAAAAGTATTTCCTATATGTAGTTCTGATTATCTGGACAGTTATAATGTGTAGCATGAGAGAAAATGGAGGAACACCATGACATTTGTTTGTTTCTCTTTATTATAGTGGATAATCAGATAATTTATCATATTGCTGGATATCCATTCCTGGAACCTCCATTCCTGCATTTCAAACCTGTAACCTGAAATATTAATCAGCTAGGACAGGACAATTTAGGGCTAGAAATGAGGTACTTGACTTGACTTGACTTGAAAAAACCTCGAAATAATGTGATGTAATCATGATTTTGTATTCTGAGTCCTGAAATTTTTGAAGATCAAAGATGAGCAGAGGACCTTCAGTTTGTCAATGTATGCTAAAATCAATAATACACAATGAGGTTTGCATTTCATTTTTTTTTGATTGGCTCATTTTTAATGTCTTGTTAAAAATTCATGTACACCCTTGGAGAAGATATGTTGATAGACTGGAGATCTTTTGTCCATCAACGTCAGAGCTTACAGTTTTAGTGAATACCCAATAATGATACAATCACCTCTTGACCACATCACATAATTACTTAGTTTTTAGTTATTTAACTTAATTACTAGTCTTAAATTGTCCCACCTTTTTTGAAAATGTGAAATGATGTTTGTTAACATATGAAATTAAGTTGACCAGAAAAACAAAACATGAAATATCTCAGGTTCATACTGCAGGTCCGCAGTGAAACAAAAGTGAGCATAAATGTAAGAGACACTGCATTTTAGTTCATTTCCATTATTTATTTATTCTTTATTTCCATTACTGTTCCAACCTTTTTTAATCGTTTTTTTTTTTACCATAGCATCAGTGGTGTGCATAAAATTGGTGTACTGTCACAGGTGTATCTCTTCAGTGATTGAGAGTTCCACTGTTACTGTACTGTCACTGCATACAAAATAAGTGTGTACTGTTTGCACAGAGAGAAGAGGCCTACCGAAGCCACCTTCAATCCCACTGCCACTGGAGAGGGTGGAACCTCACACCCCCCAACTGAGCCAACTTATCAGCCATTGGCAGAAACTTTGGGTTCTGGCACACAGTAGACAGAGTAGAATGGAGGAGCATCAGCAGAAACTTAGAGAGGTAAGACTTACTGTCAAAGCTTTGTTGACTTTTAACAGTTTTCTTTAACAGAAAGTACTTTTCTGTTAACATTGCTATCTTAAGGTATGGACCGTGTCATTTTGGAAATGCTTTTTATTTACTCACAGTTGGAAGAGTTTGCTAACTTCGACTTCAACATATGGCGTAAGAAGTATATGCAGTGGATCAGCCACCTCAAGTCTCGGATTCTGGATGTTTTTCGTAGCATTGATCGCGATCAGGATGGCAGAGTTACCCATAAGGAGTTCATCGACAATGTTTTGGCTTCCAGTGAGCATTACTTTAACTTGTTTGCCATATACATTGGCTAAAAGTTTTTTTTTTCTTTAATGGGATTACCTTACATCACATTACATCCTAAAACTGAAAATCATTTTAATCTGTCTAAATAACTCTGAATGTCTGAGTGAAAATAACATACAACATTAAATCATTTAAGCAGAGATAACAATTGTGAAAAGTTGGAATGGGAGAATTTCTCAGAACAAATTTCACAGAACACCGTTAAGAAATAGAAAAATGTTTGGTACTACCAACACCTTAACTCAGTTTTAACTTCTCTTTTCTGAAGAAGAACCATACTGAGTCTGGTCTGTTCTCCTCATGATCTGGGGCAAAAGGATGTAGGGTCAGATAAGAGCAAGATGGAACTTTTTAGACTAAAATCCAAGCTATATATCTGGCGAGAACTAAACTAAGCACACCACCATTTTTTGATTGCTGGCAAGCACACTAAATTCTTTAGGAGAACATATGACCATTTGCTTTGCTTTGAAGCTGAAGATAATAATTAGTTAATAAATATATAATAACACAATAGCATAATATACAGCTCACCAAAATTAGGATACCCCAAATGAAATATCCCCTAATTTTGTAAGCAGTGTAGTATAATGTAGTATAATTATTTGTCAGTCTCGTTATTAGAAAACAACCAGAAAATATCAGAAATGTGTATGCAGTATTTAAAAATCTGAAAGAAAACTGCAGTCTGAAGATGTTTTTGGGAAGGATGACAGCCGAACAATTACTTTTTCAGAAGAAGAACAGTGTGAAAAGGCTAAGATATACTAAACCCCGAAAGGTTTGGAATGAAGATCAGTAGGAAACATTATTATGGTGTTATGATTCCAAGTTTTGAGTCTAGTCGTTCATAATATGCTCTATGTGGTCATTATAATATTTCAAAAACAACAAATCTAATAGTGTCCTAAAACTTTTGAACAGTGCTGTACATCCAATATAAAATCAGGGGCCGGTTGGGGATCACTGTTCACCATGACATTTGACAGAACTTGAAAACTGTCAAATATTCTTTAGTCATTGTGTCAAGCTTATTAGAGACATGATATTCTACTTATTTATTTTTTTTTTTAATGAATGTTCAGAACTATTGCCTTTTACTCGATATTTGTGAAAATGAATCAAGAAATATTATATTTTATTTAATATTTTTAAGTATATTTTAAGTATACTTTTATAAAATATGCTTTATTTTTTATTTGGGCAGTATGACAAAACTATGACTATGATGGTCTTCTTGAGGCTGTAACATTTGGATGAGACATGATTTTGGTACAGTATGTCTAGCAATTACGTAAACATTTGTTTACAGAATTTCCAACCAATTCCCTGGAAATGACAGCAGTTGCAAACATCTTCGATGTCAATGGTGATGGTTTTATCGACTACTATGAGTTTGTGAGTGCACTCCATCCGAGCAGAGATCCTTACAGAAGAACAATCGACGTAGACCAAATCAATGAAGAGGTAAATATTAGAAATGTATTTTCATTAGTAATTCCATGAATAAAAACTTGGTTTTGCTAACGAAATGTCATGAAAAGTGGTCTGACCTTCATACTTGGCATAATAATAGACACATGATTTCTACATAAACTTATGGCAGAACTTATCCGCATTATCTTTGTGTCTTTAATGAACACATTTACAAGTTATTTCATTGTGAAGTCATTCATCTGTCTGACTCTGTTCCCCTCAAGGTCTAACATTAGTCTAACTAATGATCGGGCAGCACAGTGGCTCTGTTTTTAGCTCCGCTGCCTCACAACAAGAAGGTCCCAGATTCCAGTCCCAGCCTGGGTCTTTTCTGTGTGTAGTTTGCATGTCCTTACCATGTCTGCGTAGGATTACTCTGGGTGCATCCAGTTTCCTCCCACATTTTAAACACATACGTTAGGTTGTTTGATCACTCTAAATTGGCATTGATTTGATGGCCTGCCACTAGTGGGGTGGCATTAAATAATGGCTAATAATTTACAAGGCGTCTGACCGAGTGGTCCATCAAGGTGAAATAATGATTTTTTTTTTGCACTGGTTACTGTTCTGTCTTGGTTTTCTTGGACTTGAATTCATGCTGCACTAACTGAGCATTTGAGATATTGTGCTGGTATTAAGCGTGTAGCCTTAACACGGAATGCATTTCCACCCAGAATTATGCTTGCTTCATATGTGGCAGTTTTTTTAAATGTATGGAAATCATTTTTTAATCAAGTTTTTTAAATGTGTACCACTGAGAGTCACTGTGCCTGTATGTAAGCCGCTCGTGTTAGTTTGTTTTATTGTATGTTCGTACCTACACAAATGTGTTATATAATTAACATTTTACTTAACTACTTACACAAGCAAAATCTCACGCTATTAGAATCTAATTTACAGAGTTTGTTGTTTATTATTGTAAGGTCTTTTCAGGATTGCAACTTCAGTTGAAACCTAAACAGAATGAAACAGAAACAAGATATTGTGGAATGCTGACGAGGACAGTTTACCAAAACTTACCTCAGGGAAGAGAGCAGAAGGAACTGATAACTAAAGCTCAAAGAACAAGAAGCTCAGAAAGCTTGAAAAACAAAGCTTACAGCATAACACAGTGGAAAACCGGGGCTATGGCGCTCAAAGTACAAACGTTGGCCAAACACAGGATGAGACATTCTATATCTAGAACGACGCCCTTATCCAGAAAAACATACAACTGATATGTTCTTACAATACAAACAATTGTGGGTTAAGGGTGGGTCAAGGACCCACTAGTGGCAACTTGGCAAAGGTGGAAATTTTCCCTCCCAGGAAAAAAATGTGCTGTGAAACTCGACAGTAGGACCATGAAATGGCCAAATTAGTGGAACTGTGAAATAATTTAGGGTCAGTTTATAATCAACAAAGTTTACAATTGTACTATGAATTTTGACAGTAGAACCATGTGAAGTGGCCAAATTACCATTAACAATTCATAGTTGAACTGTGAAATGTATGGTTAAACTGTGAAAGTTCATATTAAAGCTGTCAAGTAAATTACAGTTCACTATGAAATTTCACAGTACATTTTTTTCCTGGGCTGAACCTTCTGGTCCATACCCCAGTACCTTATCCAGCAAGACACCAGAGCCCGACAGTTCTGTAGTCATATTTTATGACTTTCTGACTACAGAAATGGAGCAATTCATTCCAAGTGTTTCCCACACTTGTACATGCAACCTACAGAATTATTTTTTTTTTAATTCCATTTTTTTCTTAGGTGAGTCGCCAAGTTTCTCAGTGCAGTTGCCCAAAAAGGTTTCAAGTGGAGCAGATTAGCGCTAACCGATACAGGGTGAGAGGAAAATCATATCAGATGTAATTGACTTATAATATACTCTTACTGTTAATATTATTAACTTAAATGATATGGTCATCTACAGTTTGGAGACTCTCAGCAATTAAGAATGGTGCGTATTTTACGAAGCACGCTCATGGTTCGTGTTGGTGGTGGATGGACAGCCCTGGATGAGTTTCTAGTCAAGAACGACCCATGCAGAGGTAAATAAAACATTATACTTCTCTACAAAGACACACTGAAATATTTGCAGATGCAGCTGAAAAGTTTCCCTTCTCGAACAGTAAAGGGTCGGACAAACCTGAAGATTAAGGAGAAGTACCTATCGCCTCAATCACTGGCAACATCGGGATATAGAGGAAGCAAAGGTCTGGCAGTCAGCAGGTCAAACTCCAGTCTGAGTTTATACAGCAGTGCCTCTGCTCCCAGTAGTCCATTAACAAGAAAGGTCAGTTTATTTTCCACTTACACATTAGAAAATTTATTGTGAATTATTTATCGTTGAAATTAAATTGTTTGCTATTTCCTAGAATTACTAGAAGAAGTCTCTCAGGGTTGTCAGCAAATAACGTCTTACACAAACTATAGTAGCTTATAATTATTATTTTTTAAATTAATAATAAAATTATTATTATTATTATTATTATTATTATTATTATCTAAAAATATATAATTTAATTATTATTGGTATTATATATTTTAAAATTGCATTATTATTATTATTATTGATAATAATAATAACATATATAATACCAATATTAATTATATATCATCTTCTAACTTTGTCAATACAAATAATAACAATAGTAGTAATTAAAATTATTATTAACAAAGTTATATATGTTAACAACAACAATAACAATAATATCATTATTATATTACAGTATAGCTCTTACTTTTATTAGTATTTACTCATTCACTTCCCTTAACCACATAATCCGTTTCCGTGGGATTCGCATATATTAAACACCCAGTCTGTGTGTGTTTAGTAAAACTTTTTGTTTCATGAAACTGCACTAGAGGCTGCATCTGTCATTACAACTGCTGCACCATAGCAGCTAATGTTTGTGTTAAGCTTATATATGTGTTAAGTACACAGCTCTCAAATGTTAGGGACTATTTCATTAGGGAATATTTCATTTTGGAGTAAGTATATTTTAATGACCTTAATATAAGGGTAATAATACTATTACACATATATGCGAACACACATTGGCCAAACCTGTACTTATGTCTGCTTTCTGCTTAATAACAGCACCTTATATTTTAGATAAGGATTCCACCAGGGTCTTGAGTTCCAATCAGATTTAGATGTTTCCCCTAAATGAGTGTGAATTCAGATAATGTTTCGGGTAAACCTATGGTCTAACTGAGGTCTGGGGATTTTACTGACCATTCAAAATAATGGTAATGCTAATTCTAGACTACTTATAGAGTCCTTTTGCCACTCTGAAGTCCACTCTGTTGAAACTGGCCTTATATACTGCACACACTGACACCCTGTTAACAAACCAACTATATACTACTGTATGTTCATCCAAAAGTACACCATGTACAAAGCACTATATAACACAGGGAGCATTTCAGATTAATAGCGGTAATGAATCGTGGCAGATAAGAACAATATTTACCACGGTAGCCTCAGAAGCAACAAAATGCACTGCTCAGGAAAATGAGGGGATATTTCAAACTGAATATGAAGCCATTAAAAAAGAAGATCAAACAAGAACATCAGAAAAGCAAATGAAAAGTCAAAGAAAGTTGTTTGATTACGCAAATGAATTGCAAACTCAATTATCATGCTTGAGTAGTAAATGATATATTTATGAGGGTGAACAGAATCATGTTAAACTGGACGAGAGTGTCCACACATTGACTGGTCAGTAGGGTGTATGGTCACCAAAGACACCCAACACACTGAGAGTGATGGGGCATGGAGAGGATCAAATTATCCAGAAGTTCTTCTGGGATCCTTTTCATAATCATTTTAAAATATCCCCTATTTTTGTGAGCAGTGTAAGTATAATCTAGTGTGCATTGTATGTACTCTCCAGCTTATTGTTGTATCTTTTTTCAGACTCTGTTGCGCAGAAGTTTCTCGGGAGATCGGTGTATAAGACCGAGGAGCTCTATAGCAGCATTAGGGACTGACCAGTTCTCTACAGCAGGACATGATTCTCCCTCACCCACAGGTTCGTAAGCCAAGTACAGTACACTTGGTAGATCGATCTCTCTCTCTTTCTCTTTCTCTCTCTCTCTCTCTATCTATCTCTCTCTCTCTCTCTCTCTCTCTCGCATATATATATATATGCGGCACTGTGTAAAGTATTTAGGCCACCATTAGACTTATTAAGATACAAACACGATACAAAATTTACAGAACAGAATGGCTTCTTCATGCAAATGTCAGAATTTAGTGTGACTAAATACTTGCCACTAAAGCCTATATAAGCTGTTTTCGTTACGGGATGTGGTGGTTGATGATAGGGCCCAAGTATGCGGGAGTGATGGAGTCCCCATAATAATGGGGGAATAATATAGAAAAACTAAAATGGGGCTGAGAGCGGAGCGAAAGGTTCCGTAACATTAAAAAAAAAAACAAAAGGCTTACCTTCGCTTTCTGGCATTCGGCCTACCTCCGTGCCTCGCCATTTGGGAGACATCTCAAATCAGTGCGCTGTTGTCGCTTCAGCGCCCCCTCGCGATCAGTTCGCGCATTGCTCCCATACACCAATGGGGCATAGGGCACGCTGTGGAGAGAGCACGACAGCGCACTGATTTGGGATGTCTTCATGTCTTCGCAAATAAATCGTGGAAGATGTTAAAAACACAAGCATATGAGCTAGAGCGCGCATAAATCGCTGAAGACGGCGAAGCACCTGGGGGCGAGCGTCAGCTCGGACGCACGTATGGCGCAAGAAAGTTGAGCCGGGATGCGTCCCATTCAGGGCGCGCAGCCGACTGGAGTGAGGTTCAGTAGGTGCCGAGGACGGAAGAGCATGATCTCAGGCGTGCGAAGAGCCTACGAATACGAGACGAGAAACCCTAAAAGTGCCCCTAAAATACTAAATACCTCGGAGGTTTCCCCCCATACGTGTCCATCGGCATTAAAAGCCCCCGGAACGTAACCACTATCCCTAAAGGTGCGCGTAAAAGCCTGAGCGTGTACCAAATAGAGACGACCTGGCACCAAACAGCGCTAAATCCAGCACCTAAATAGCTGGAGAAGCAGCTGTTCGGAATTAGGTCGTAAATTGGATACTGGATATTAACTGCCTCACTGATAGCTCTGTAATGGTCGACCAGTGAGGACGGCCGAACGCTCTGGGGCAAAAGGTAGAAGCCCTAACAGTTTTCTTAGGTGTTTTTTTTTGTTTATTTTTTGCCGTTTTTAATACTGCAAGCCAATTCCTCTGTATTTCCTGGATGTATTATGATAAAGACACTAAGACATTATTATATATGCCAATTTATCATTGCCGAAGCTATACATTGAATGGTAACTTTATAAAGCACATCCATCTAGTAGCGCATTGGAATATCAGAATGATATTCATGTCATAGACTGTTGAAATTGTTCTGCATGGTCATTAACCCATGCTTTGTACAGGTAGAACAAATTAGACAGCGTGTTTTACCTCATTCCATAGATGCTCTGTGGGATTAAGATGTGGGCACTGCACTTGCTGGAACCAATCCTGTTCTAGAACCAATCCATGTGACCCTTGTAGCATGACACATTGTCCTGCTGAAAGTGCCCTTCTGCCATAGGGTAAACAGTTGCTATAAGCGGTTGATCTTAGTCGGACACAATTCTTAACCTGAACTGCTAAAACCTGACAGGAAATGGTCATTATTTCATGCTGCTTGTACCAAAGTCTAATCCTCCCATCCGCTTGGTGCCACAAATTGCCACAATGAATTCATCTGACCAGACCGTGTATATCCACTGCTCAGTGATTCTATTTTTCACTCCTTTGCTGTTTCCAGTTTGCCAGAACGGACACCACCCGTTTATCAGAATGCTTTTTGAAAATCTCCTCTGACTGTTTATGTCCACAGGATTTCCTTTCGCTGGATGTTTTTCTTTAATTCTCATAGTACTCTCGACAAAGTTGCATGAGAAAACCTAATAAGCTTACCAGCTTTCGAAATACTTACCCAAGCCAGTCTAGCACCACTGACCATGACTCATTCAAAGTCAAAGTCATTCTAAAGCGCAAAATGATCCACAGATAACTCGCTCACAAATAATTGGTACAATTACATATTTTAAGCAACCTAAAGCTACCAACAGGTTATGTTCATCCTACCGCATGGACTTTTCTCAGCATAGTATAGACATAACACGCTTATTTAGGCTATGCCTCTAAAATGGCCCAAGCTTACCTAATCAAATATTTTGGACCATGCTTTCTTTGTACACCACAGAGGAAGCTGAGAGAGCTCCAACATGACTCTATCCCCTGCCTCCACCATGCACTACCAACAGGACTTAGGAGGATCCTAAGTACAGGGAGGTCCAGAAGAAGAACAGGTCTCACCTCAGAGATCCTACTCTCCAGATCCCACGCTCACCCTGGATGTTAACTTTGCAGCAAGGTTCATGTTTCTGTGCTCAAGGTGTGGTGAGGCGTTCTTCCACGAGCCAGGGACCTACACAAACTTATTTGTTTTTCTAGCACACCAGGTGTCTTCAGATTTATTTATTGACTTTGCATTTGTTTTTACAATATGTCCTGCACTCCCTTTGTCTCTGGCCTGGGACATCTGAAGTTTTATGCATGGGTATTAACTGCATGAAACCTCTGCTCTTGCAAATCCTGCAGCTTATAAATGCTCTGTAATAAGCTATATGCATAAAGAGGCCCGTTTCTGAGGTTGTGAGTAATGCTGACACCTTTCTTGATGCACAACCAAAAGACACAGACATTGTGAATGCCTTAAGGCTTGATTTAATGTATTATGTCCACTAGACTGCAGTTGTACTGATTTTTGGAATTGTGGTCGTAGAAATTCGGTATTGCCGGAAGTGTGTTTCTGCCAAAACAATAGCAAAAATCCAGTTGTGGATGTCGTTTAAACTGCATATGTTATTATTATGAGATGTTGTTAATCAGAGACACACTCACCAGTCACTTTATTAGGTATACCACATCGTTTCCATATAGTCAGTTCCACTTATCATGTAGCTGCACTGTAGTAAGGTTTCATTGCATACTTTGTTAGCCCTTTTTGTTGAGTTTTACACACTGCGTCACTCAATATGGACTCTATTATACACATCTGCTATGTTGCTTCAACTTGTAGACGTAAAGTCAGAGAGAAACTTTTTCAGAGAGTATGCGTTAGTCATCCTCTAATCTTTCATCAGTGCTCACCTCACCGCACGCTACCTACAGGATGCTATGTTGCTGTGGATATTTTTTGCTGGTGGATTATTTTGGTGTATGGAAAAGTCCAGCAGTACACACCCTAACACACTCCTACCACATCAGTGCCACTGCAGTGCTGAGAATGATCCACCACCCAAACAGTACCTGGTCTGTGCTGGTCCTGAACATTAGAGAACAAAGTAAAGAGGACGAACAAAGTTTGTAAAGAAGCTCCAGGACTACCATATGTAATTGTAAAACCTCAAAGTGGTAAGTGGAACTGATCAAATGGATAGTGTAAAAAGAAGGTGTACCTAATAGTGTAAACGGCGAGTGCCTTTGAGCAAATATAGCAGCCATGCAGGAGATCAAATGCAAATCAAGTGTAAAAAAATGCAACAGAATCCATAGTAGTAAAATGTCCTACTGAATTGTTCCATACTATAGCATAGCTGAATGAGTCTCTTACTTAAACTGTTTCGATGTTTGACCAGTAGGACATAGGAGATGGGATTAATTGTTGGAGATGGATTATAGTTTTCACCAACATCTGTCCAGACAGCATCCCAAAACAGAGCTTGGTAAAAGCAGACTAATCTTCAAAAGGACCCTCCTCACTCCTTTCCACCAAGTTCACACAGCAGAAAAGTGACCCAAATCCTGTTTGTTATAGGCTATTCACATAATATTTTAAATGCGGCCTATAGCAGACATTCTTCTTAATAGCTTCACACTCCAAAATTGACATGCTTGTGCACAAGAACATTGCTTTTCGTGACCCACTTGTCCGGAGGCAAAAAGTCAAAATGGAATGGAACAGTAACAGGCACTTCTGTACTGGTCATGTTAAATAGGACACATTATTTAACCATATCTTTGCTTTGTATCCTTGGTTTAGTTTGACATTCTTTTTGTATTTTTCTTTCACACTACAGCCATATCCCCTTATGGCCGCGTTCAGCCATTTCTTCAGAAAGTTATACAAATGCAAACTTATGTGCCTTCTAATTTTGTTTGCACAGAAGCATCACCACAAATATTTATGAGGACTGTCACTTTGCTATCCTGACTCTGAAAACATACCTCATTGCTGTCATCACTTTAATCCCTTAAAACTCAAATGACGAGTTGGAACATCGGATTTCACCACATACAGTATACTTGTATACCCATAATATTATCACATAAACATATAAATATTTTTGCCATTCACACAGCCCCAAAATGACACGTCCCACATGACGTAAACGATCGGATTTGGGTCACTTGTACCTGCTTTGTCATTGTAGATGGATATGTCAATCAGCTCACCTCCCTGTTGGTAATAACTGCATTTCAGCTGAACACTGAATCCAAATTTTATCGACATAATATTTCGACATAATACGACATCCTGAAGGAGACCTTTTCATTCAGCTTGGCAGCAATACTCTTCCGTAATTTTATCTCAAACAAAAGTTTATTAGGCACAGAAGATCCAAAAAAAGATGATGTATATTGTTTTGCTGTGTGTCTAGCTTGCATTACGATCTTCCTGGTGTAAATATTCCATCTTTTTCACATGTAGCATTGTACATACAGTACTTTGATTTTGAACAATCAAGTCGACTGTATCTGTTTCCCTATGAGGATATGAAAGTGTAGGTCTCCATGAGATTAGCAAAAAAAAAAAAAAACTGAATGCATTTTTATTTGAAGCTTGCTGTTGTCTGCCTTAAATAAACCTGTGAATGTAATGAATATGAAGGTCTTGGTTGTGGTAATTCTGTCATGTTTCTTGGCATGTGTCCATTTTGTTGACTGTAGGAATTCACAATATTCATATACAACTTTTAGCTTTGCAAGAAAAGATGAATTATCTGAGGTACAGAACTCTCAGTTTTGGCCTGATTTTCATTCTAGTCATCCATAACACATTATTTGAATGAATTTTGATAGGGACAACCCTAGTCTAAGTCACCTCAAGACCCTAAGACCTAAGACCCTAGTCTATCTACACGACCTGGCGATGCCACATAACTGATCCATCATCTCTCCAGACACCAGGGTAGCTCAGCATCACGAACCAGTGCTCTACCAGTGAGCCAACCCAGTTCAAGCACTCCCCGTCAGTTGTGTCCCTGGTTATATTGTGGGCAGGACAGACCAATATGGAATGGCACCTGGAGGACAAAGAGAGGAGTCCAGTGCTAAGATGGACCAAATGTCTGGCCCTTTAAGGACAGGGGGAGCACAGACCGGGTCTTATCTTGCTGGGTGCCACCTAAGAACAGGGCCGAGTGGAATAAGATCCCAGCTGACTGGAAATTTGTTGATATGACTCAGTATGAGAGGAAATAAAACCTGATTATTAATTTCAATTATTAATAACCCGATTCACCGTTTTCAATACTTTATATGACGAGATGCTTTTCAGTGACAGGTTTAAGCTGAACAAATCTACCTCTCATGACCCCATTTGTCATAATGTAGATAAAATGTGTTCATCTTTTTTCTTGCATCTTTCTTCTACCATGTCAGCGTGATGAAAAATAGACCTGCTGTCCGAGGTGAGTCAAAAGCCACAGGACACCCTTTTTTGGACCATTTCAGAAACAAAACATCTGAAATATCTGAAGTAATTGGTGAATGGACCTATCTTTAAGCCACCATCTTGAGAACCGCCATATTAGATCAAGGGCAAGTTTTTTCCAATAGGATGGTTGTCGTGACGATATCAAAGAAGATCAGAATTGTCTCAGAAATCGAACGTGCAGCACGTGACGTGTCCTGTGATTTTAACTTACATTTATGGCATTTAGCAGACGCCCTTATCCAGAGCAACTTGCAATTAATACAGTCTTACAATTTAAGCAATTGTGGGTTAAAGGCCTTGCTCAGGGACCCACCTGTGGCAGAGGCTGCAATTCTATTAGAGTAAAATGTTGTACTTTAGTGAGGTCCATTTACATTATCTGAAAAAGCACTTCAAAATGCTCTTAATAAATTCTAATCCTTCTGAAGCCTTCTGAAGACTGAATTCATACAAAACCTTCCTGGTAAGCTGCCCTTCTCATTGTATTATAAGAGCACCCATGGTCTCTGCACTGCCTCCTCTCTTAGTAACCATGTGCAGTGCGTAAAGTTTGTGAACCTTCTAGAATTGTCTACATCTCTGCCTAAATATACTGCTCAAAAGAATTAGGGGATATTTCAAAATGAAGTAGTGTAAACGGTCATAATGAAAACATAAAAAAAAAAACATTTCTCTCTCTTGTTCATGAACAATTGTGTCAGAATTTTACACATGCCAAGATTACTTGCTTTTGAGGCCGAATTATCGTTTTTTAAGCAAGTGACACGCTTTTACAGGTTATCATCTGGGTTTTCCATTTTGTACTAACTGTTTAGCGAAAAGCACTTACTGTGGTCAATGGTGATGTGAGAAATGCGCCAAAGCCAGTGAGAAAACTGTAACTCTGGATTGTGAAGAGTGATCAGATGAATTCCCTGCCGTGCTTTGAAATTTTGTTCTGTTAACCATGGTTACCTCCAAGGAAACGTGCTGTCCGCTGTCCTCCAAGACCTTTAATCCTGAGACCATTCATGTGTGGGGTTGCTTCTTATCCAGGAGATGGGGTTGATTATATCGTTTTGCCTAAGAACCCTGCCATGAATAAGGAATGGTATCAAAACAACTTCTCCTAACGATCCACTAGCAAACTGGAGATTAACAATGCATTTTCCAGAATAATGGAGCACCATGTCACAAGGCAAAAGTGATAACCAAATGGCTTTGTGAACAAAATATGGAAATTTTGGATTCATGGCCATTAAACTCCACATATCTCACCCCCACTGAGAACCTGTGGTCAATCCTCAAAAAAAGAGGGTAGACAAGCAAAAACTTTGACACATTCCAAGCTCTGATTAGGCAAGAATGGATTGCCATCATTCAAGATCTTGCCCAGCAGCTGATATCCAGGATGCCAAGGCAAATTGCAGAAGGGTTAAAATCTCAAAATATGATCTTTAAAGAACTGCAAATATAAAAGTAAAAAGCTTATGCAATGCTTATAACTGTACTTTAGGTTAACACATAAACATCTGAAAAAAGGTTCTAAAAAAACTAAGGCAGCAAACTTTGCGAAAACCAAAATATGCCCACGTCTGTATAGCGTACATTGGGTATCAGCAGAAAATACACACAAAAACAATACTTTCCCACAGCTGGAGGAATGGGCTGTTCTCAAACAATAATGTTAGTTTAAAATGATAGTTACGCTCTAAAGTTTCCAGTAACTCCTTACTCCGGACTCGCTGGTTCACAAAACTACACGGTCCTGCCTGGGAAAAAGCTTGAGTGAGACATAAACGGTCAGGACCACTGTTGCCAACTCCTCAGTAAGGAAAGTCGCTATAGGCTTACCTAAAAGTCGCTAGAAGTCGCTAAATGACGTCATCGCCTAATTTGCAAAAGGGTCCATTTGCGTCTAAGAGAGGAATAACATTGTGGGAGAAACTGTAAGTAAGTACAAAACAATCTAAACATGTTTAGAACTACAAATAAAAAAATATTGTATTGATTCTTGGTTTGTTATTTAAAAAATTTGTCATTCAAATAAATAACTAAATAACTGGCTAAAATAAGATGGCTTTAATGCATGATCAGACCCACATTACATAAATCATTTTTGTCCTGTATTGTTAAATGTTATGTGTTCTTCTTTCTTCTTCTTTTTTGTGTTTAGTGGCGGTTGGCAAATCTGCTTAACAGTGCATTACCGCCACTCACTGTACTGGATATGGAACAGGAGATTGTACAGAAGGAAGGGAGGAATCGACGATCAGTTACAGTTACCTAGATTCTGTTTGTTAGACCTGTATCTGTTATAAATTTAATGATGTAACGGCTTATTCTGCCTACTTCTTTCCCTAAAAGTCCTGCTAATGTGAAATCATTATAATTAGCACTCTTTGCTGCTTAAAACAGCTGTGCTCTGTTTGTACTGTATTTTGGACAGTTGAT